>JABJVR010007825.1:0-10000 GCA_025773905.1 Chitala chitala | reverse complement strand
TGCACCATGCATGTGCTGAAACCTCATACAGCACCGCTCTACCACGAGGAGTGCTCGTTTGTCCCGCTGGGGTGCGAGGAGGACCCTCATCACAACGACGCCATCCTGGAGATGCGTCACTGGGAGAAGAACTTCCAGCAGGCACAGAGTCCAAGAACAAATGCTGCACCCACTCCCGCTTTAAGGAGCACTGGTTTCCAGTACAGCCACCTCTCCCTCCTCTTCTCTGACTCACTGAGCCGCTGCTTCATTTCCTGCACCCGCTGAGCAGTGACCGCCCGACGCTCCTCCCTGCATCTCCTGCGCAGGCTGTAGAGGAAGGAGGAGACAGAAACATTGGCTGTGGCTGCGATGTGCACCACGTATTTGCACTGCTACTTGCAAGGGTTTTTTGACACTTGGCTTCAAGCGCTGCCATGAGTGCGAGTCAGCAGCATAATGGAGCACAATGTTAGTAAATGAGCAACCGGCACAGGCAGATTTTTCAGGTGACCCTGCAAGCACATACAGCCGTATGAAATGAGGTATTCGACAGTGATCGGTGTTTGATCCGATCGGTTCCGAATGGCGTGCAGAGCGGCAGGATAAGCTCCTGATCGGGGCTACCTGGCTGCATGGCCTTACCTCCCTGCGCTCCCGTTGTCATGCACTTCAGGCCCATCCACCTTTGTCATCTGCTTCTCCTTCGGCCCTCTCATGAAGACCAGAGGAGCCTCCGGGCTGCTGCTGACTCTGCCATCGTGGCACATGGAGTTGGGAGGTGGAGCCGACAAATGTTGCTGGTACGACTCTTGTTTTGGCTCCAAGTTTTCCCTAGATAGCTCCTGCCACTTCCTCTGCAGTGGGTGTCAATAGAATTGAGACGTCTTATCCCCAGGACACATACAGGACCTGGAGTCTCAGCTGCCACCTATTTCTATTGCCGTGAATGCTTATGCCTGCATTCCTATACCTTCTTTCCCTGCTTCTAAAGCCATTTTTTCCCCCCCACATCAAGGGACACCACTTTAAAAGTCACTGAGGCTCTCCATCCTTTTGCAGCCCATCATCATGAAACTCAGGCCTATTACACATAACAAGACTTCAGAAAGGCTGCTTATGCCATCCTTATTACACATTTTCACATCCACCTTTTTCAGAACCAAATCAAAATTTGTACCATATGAAGTGGGGGGGAGGGTTTAATCAAACCATTCCCAAAAGCAGATACACACAGCTTTAAAAACATTCGTACACTATTATTATATAGTGGAAAGCAAAAATCTGTTCATCACCACCCCCCTATTTTTAGAGGGTTTGTGCATATGTACATTCTGAAGTACAGCATGTATGGGAATCTGAATTAGTTTTGCTCTCTTGGGCAGAAGGTGCCAGACCACAACCACTGTAGTCTAATACATACAACCTGCTAGGGTCACTTTCTGCATACCTGCACAGTCTCGTCCCCCATGATGTACTTGGCACCCTCCATAACTGCCATATATGAGAAGCGGAGCTGGTCAGGGGTTTGAATCAGGCCCATGCGATACTTTCTCATCTCCAGCAGTACCTTCTGAATATCCACTGCAGAGGGGTCTTTCCTCTTCTCCATCTGCAGGGACGCCAGTGCTAATCAGACAACTCCATCACCCATCACAGGCCAACACCCCTGGAAGCAAAACTGCTCCAATTCTGCATTATGAACTGACAGGGTGGAGCCCACAATTATTGAATCCTATTCTACATGCCAGAATCAATTAATCTTACCAGAACAAGACAGGTATCCACTAGCGAGAATGTCCCTGAGCGGCCAATGCCGGCGCTACAGTGCACAACTGAAGGCCCGTGCTCTGCTCCCAGCGATCCGGACTCCCGCACCTTGAACAGGAAGTTCAGGAAGGAGGCGGGCGAATCTGGAACCCCAAAATCTGGCCAGGTGGTGTAATGAAAGTGATATATTTCTCTAGTTTCTCCAGTCTGAATGAAAGTGTACAAAGTACAAAATACAGTCAGTAAAGTTCCCCCCTCAGCCTTACACCACAGAAATTTTTAAAGCTGAAATCACAGAGGAACAGAAATAACTGGTTAATTTTACATTCATCATCACGTTTATTCTAAGTTTATAGCTCCAGCAAGCGGACATGTCGATTTCTAATGGCAGCAAGCAGCCGCAGTGAACCTGCTGTTAAAGAGCTCATTCAGAGCACAACTCACGTCGGTGCTTCTCAGTTCCAGGACTCGTGTCGTATAGTAGGATTTCACATCCTCCGAAAGCAGCGTCACAACAAAGTTCGTGTCTGCGAAGGACATCTCGCGTTCCTCTGCTGTGGGCCAGTACTGCGCACACTTCTCCTGCGGTGGGACGAACAAAAATAACCCCGAGATATAGGTTCAGTCAAACTCAAGTCACACCTTTCATTTATTTGAATGAGAGTTAATAACATTTTCCCCACCCATCTTCCTGTGTCGTTAATAGACGTGCAGAAGAAATTGCAAAGACGACGCAAGACCATGCTTGCAAAAGTTTGCCTGAATTTCTTGTCACTCAAAGACGCATAGCAAAAGGACACCTTAAACATCTGGTAGCAAGATATTCTCTTGACCACCTTGTCAGCTGCAACACAGCAATAAATGCAAAAGCACTGCTGTGCTCACTCTTGTGCACGTGGTCCATGGCATGTTCGCATTCATCCATCACTTCTTTTATCACTCACTGCAACTTACCTCACAGCAAGCACATGTTCTTAGTCATCAAAATCTCGTTCATTTTGAAACCAAAATTTACACTAAACTAATTCTCATTCCAACTATCTAAGGAAAAAAAAAAAAGGAAAAGCGAGCTGTTCTGCACGCACAACAACGTGCCTACCGTTATCTGCCATTGTGCAAGCGATCGCTTTTGCGAGGTAGTGGTAAGTCACCTGTTCTCCCTCATTGTACTGGTATGTTGCAAAAGCTGCGACGTTCACGCATCAGCTTCAAAAGTACCACGCACGGTGCATGAAAACTGCATGGGTGGCCAACCAACTCCCACATGTGGGCCTGCATGGGGGGGAGGGGTTTGCTGTACCAGATGAGCTCGCAAAAAACAGGCACACCAGGCAGGCATGAAAATGCCTTCCCCAAACCCATATGAATGCTGAGAAGTACCATCACGTGCATTTCAGCTGCAGGCAGCGAGGCACTGCGCTCTCACGGTGCATAACTCTCCAGAGCAATGATTCAAAACCTCTTCCTTCCTTACCAGAAATAAAACACCAGAAGGACAATATTTGCACTGAGGGCATTTCTCGAAAAGCAAAGCCAAATTTCTCTTGGGGCACGAGTGTTGTGTAATCACTATGCCTGGTGCTAAATCAGTCTTTATGCGTGTACATGGAAATTACAGAAAACGCATGTACTTACACATCCTTTCTCAAATATTCTGTTCAGCATTATGACAGCTTTTGTTCCCTGTTCCCAGATCATTAACCAGAAATGACCACAAGTGTTCCTCAGTGGGCCCTGGGGAGAAAAAACCTGGGTTCAGCATTTTTATCAAGCAAATTCAACACTATTTTAAAAGGCAGATCATCAATTACAACAGCAAGCAAAACTGCTACAAGCATTAGTATTTTAAGTATTCCTATTACAGATTAGTAATTACTATGCAGAACAGTATGTTGTGTCCACCAAACTCCCTGCTATGCAAAGTAACTGCAACTGAAACCCTTCTTAATCATTCCATCCAGCTGCCATGACTCAACTTCCAGACAATCTCACCTGGATGACTGAGAATCTTCTGACTCAATGCAAAACATTGAAGAAAACAAATGTTCCAATTCTACACTTTCTCCTCAAAAAATACAGAAAGAGGGGGAATTTCTCTGTTTCGATCCAGATTCAACCCATCTCTACATTAACTTGGTACACAAATGTAATTTGTAATATACACAACATGCAAGCAGTCCAGCACATCTAATGCAATAGCATTTATTAATCACTGGGATGTAGATCAGTTGGATTAAAGCTTATGGTTGATTATGCAAATCATGATCTGAAAGGGTCTGCTTCCAAAGACACTGCTATGACACATCTGGGGGGGGAATCAAATTTTGCTAACAAAACAGGGGACTCTACAAAAAGGCAAAACTGCTGGTCAACTTCAAGTTAAAACTAAAAAAAACTATGCAAAACAAATATTTTCCCAAAGCACTGCAGTTTAAAAATGTTTCATACTGAAACCATGCATCATATCCAATTAATTAATTTTTATACTAATTTTTATTCTCAGCCTCTCAAATTAAATGGGTCATTTGTATACTAGAGAACTCTTCTGAACTATAAGCACTACAACAGCCCGGTCACCGTTAATACTGTAATATAAATTAACTGGTCATGTGCTGATGTGGTACTTGCCTGGGTTAAAATATAACTTCTTTGGGCTTCATCCATTACAATTAAATTTGCATTGATATAGTCATTTTCAGACTTTTTTAGTTTGACTCGGCTGTGATCATCTACAACAGAGAAAAAAAATGACAAAGCATTACATTTTTGCTATTTCCTTTTCAACAATATAAACAGTTTTCCAAAATACAACATCTTATGTGTACATGTACAAACCTACATTAGCACACATTGAAGCATCATATTCATTTGTTAAAATAAAGCAATATCTCAATTACACAAAATTAACATTAGGAATTATGCAAAATTAAAGGAGCACATCCTGTGAGAAAATTCAGTTTTAAAATAAAAGTTGGGCTCAAGTCTTTTTTTTTTTTTTTTTTAATAGATATGGCTTATGGAATAACAAATCCATATCAATCTGACCACTATGTGTATCAAAACGATTTACATTTGTGTTAGCAGGTAAAATTAAAAACTCATTACTCACAGGGACTGACATCTCTGTACCTATTCAGATTCCGATTCTCTGGATATTTTGCCACTCTGTACGAACATTCATGTGACTGGTTACGAATTTCCTGAGAATAGATTTAAAAAAAATAAATAACAATATAACATTGACCTTTTCCAGACTTCAGTGGTTTAAAAGGAATTAAAAAAAAAAAAAAAAGGTTCTACAACAGCCAATGTCTGAAGCTTTGTGATGCTTTTACAGTAACATTTCTTTAAGTCTTTCGCTGAAAATGAACCAATATTTTACAAAAGCAAACAATGGCATAAAATGAAGAACTTTGCCTACAACAAAAATGTCTAGGTGCAATCATTGTAGCCAATATTTTTGTTAAACGGAAAGTAACAATGAAATTTAGTTGTAGCACAACAGTCTACGCATATCCC
Source organism: Chitala chitala (assembly GCA_025773905.1). Taxonomy (NCBI): domain Eukaryota; kingdom Metazoa; phylum Chordata; class Actinopteri; order Osteoglossiformes; family Notopteridae; genus Chitala; species Chitala chitala. The sequence continues at coordinate 4,732 of JABJVR010007825.1, read as the reverse complement.
ACATCACTACAGGACAGTATATTTGTAGTTTGGTGTCTCTTACAGTGTTCCTGTTACACCTGGGTTCAACGAATGAATAGATCCGCCGAGACTTGCCTCTTATTGAAACACATTAGGGATACCATTAACGGATAAATATGATGTCACATGAACGATATGCATACACCTCATCGCAATATCTTGCCTACCGGCTTGGGGAACGTCTATCGTACAATTATAATGTAGCACAGGTTTTGGTATTAGGTCTCATACTAAACTGCACTCAGGTCTCCCGTAATTCTACTGAATATTGTTTTAAATCGCGAGTACATTTAAATTTAGTTTGTAAGCGTGGAGCCACATATAGTTTGTCAAGCCTTAAAGCGATATCTGGTTTGTCAAACTCATGCACCAAATACGCACGTGAGATTTAAGCAGTCAAATAAAATGTTTACGCGAGTATTTGAGCAAGTCGGGATTCCTGGTAAAGATCGCGCATGCGCACATAGCCAACCTGCCTCAGCGTAGGGCACGCGCTGTCACGGCTCGGCTCTGTTACACTTTTACATGCACGACGGGCAGGCGATTTTACCACCACCCTACCCGTTTAAGTTTTATTTACCCAGGCAAACTAAACTCATCGCGAGCAGCAGTCACACACACCGTTTATTCACGCTAGCGTTCAGTGTGAGATCTGCTGGCTGCGGCCCTTGAACTTCCGACGAAAGTCGGGACATTCCGACATCTCATCTAGAGCGCAAATAGGATGTACATACAACTAAAAGCCCGCAACTTACAATATAAAGGTTATGCCACCGCCCCGCCGAATCTATGTCATCAAATTCCTGATCCATGTTAGATCTTGACTGTTGCCGGTCTTCTTTAAATCGTTGTGATTCGGTAACAGCTTTAAATATAAGCGAACTCGCCGCATATGCCTGGCTCAGCCATTTGCCGGAACACAGCGCTGCGAACTACGCTGAGATGCTGCTACTACGGAGTGAATGGTGAGGGTATTCACGCATGCGCAGTCGAAGGGTCCTTTGCTGAATATACACTGGCTGGCCCGAAAAAAAAGTCACCCCCTGGATTTAGCTAAGCAAATGGGTAAGAACCTGTATTATTATTGCAGTGGTTAATATGTTGCAAGTAGTTACAAGTTATTTAACCCTAACTGATGGTAGTGTTTAGATTCTCATTTATTAAACACCCATGTCAGAAAACGTATCTTGTGGTCGTGGAAAAGATGTAACGGTGTTTAAGAAGGGTCAAATTATTGGAATGCATCAAGCAAAGAAAACGACTAAGGATTGCTGAAACTACTAAAATTGGGTTAACAACTGTCCAACTTATTATTAAATCCTGGAAGGATAGTGGTGAGCCATCATCTTCGAGAAAGAGGTGTGGTCGGAAAAAAATCTTGAATGATCGTGATCGGAAATCACTTAAACAGTTGGAGAATTTTAAATAGTAAAAATCAACAATACAACTCACTGTTATGTTTAATAGTGAAAGTAAAAGCATTTCCACACGCACAATGCGAAGACAACTGAAGGGACTGGGACTTAACGGCTGTACAGCCTTAAGAAAACCACTCATCAGTGAGGCTAATCGAGGAACAAGGGCTTCATCTTGCTAGGGAGCATAAAGGTTGGATTCAAAAATTATATTTTCCCACCTAAATATACTGAATGACCAGGGTTTACCATTAATTTTTTAAATTCCCCGATGCCACGGGCATATTCCAAGATGACAGTGCCAGGACTCTTCGGGCAAAAATTGTGAACGAATTATTCAGGGAGTATCAGACGACATTCTCACACATGGATTGGCCACCATAGAAACCAGGCCTTTACCCCATTGACAGTCTTTGGGATGTGCTGGAGAAGGCTTTACGCAGTGGGCCGACTCTCCCATCATCACTATTACATCTTGGTGAAAATTAACTCGACTCTGGATGAAAATGCATGCGTGTCGTGATGAAATCTAAATGTGGTCCAACGAAACAGGGTGACTTTTTTGACCAGGCAGTTTATCTCGCATGCTTTTCATCTTGCTCAAATACTGGTTTTCGTGTCGTTTCAGTCTTTTAATGGAGATGACCGAAATTGCTACATTTCTTAATTATGTTACACCAACAACTACAGATACGCTAAATTACCAAAATTACATGTGTGATGAATTTTCCTATATTACCTTGTGTTTCGTTGTTATTCCTAACTGCGATTATATTTCAAATACGATTGTTTGGCTTTTTGTGGTTGTATTATATTTTGATAAATTTCTATGTACGTTAGCTAGCACGTGGATTTAACAGTGCAGCAATACTGTATTGTACCTTAGAGCTGCCCCCATGCGGTCGACTTGCAAAATAAAACGCTCGGGCAAAGTTTTTCTGTATGTGTAAAGTTGCGAAAATGCAGTTTTAAAGAAAGTCTTATGTAATAAAAAAATCAAACAGAACAGAGGTGTTGTCCATAATTTATAACACGTGAAAATTGGAGTAACGACGGTAAGCAAATGAGTCGCATTGTAACAGGTTACAAATTATTCTTATTCTTAAAAATGGCCACCATTATAATTTCAACCTACCAGTTGAAACAAGGGAACATCACTGCCTTGGATTGTGCGTTTTAGGTCTGACAAAAAAGAGAAATCTGTTTTGAACAGTTGCCTACTGGGAAGGATTAACAGCAAACAGACAAGTACATTACTAAAGTAATAAAGTGGGAATTGCTTGATACTTGGATGTGCTGTCTGATGCCTACTACACCAGTCAAAATTTTGATGATAATAATAAGCTTTTATTGTCACTGTATACATATTGCACATGTCACAATGACATTTGTCCTTTGCATTTAACCCACCCCCCCTGGGGGGCAGCAGCAACATGGCACCCAGAGAGCTAGCACTGAGTTTTTTGTTCAAGGACACACATGGCTGTGCTGGGATTTGAACCAGGAGACTTCCATAGCTTAGCCTCATCTTCTACCCATTGAGCCACCAGGCCACTATATTTTCATTATAACTTCTTTCTGTTTTTAGAAACTTCCTTATTTGCTCTTATATTTGTAACCCATCTGTACACTCTTTGGCTACTGTAGCAATGGAATTTCACCTTGGGGATGAATAAAGTGTCTATCTAATCTAATCTAATAGCTGCTGCTCTCAGTTAAAATTTTCTGTGATGGTGTCAAAATCATAACATATAACACATTTCCTTTGAGATGGGAAGAGGCCTAAAATACATATGAGCAAAATGTGTTCTCCATGAGACAGGAGTGTACTTGGTCTACCTGATGTGAGAATGTATTCTTTGACTTCTGAAGTGACTACGTAAATTGGCTAGACACATTGTATGGGGCTGATTCTTGGTTGGGCTGAGTATATTTAGTGTCGAATCTGGCATCATATCATCCCATTGAAAATTCTATCACAACACTCAGAAAACCAGTCAAATTAAAATCCTGTAACATCTCACTCCATAGTTACTTTGATATTAGTAATAGCAATTCCATTATTGAATACTCAGTACCAACATGAACCTCATAAATCCTCCGTTTTAAAAAACGCCTAGTCCTTTTGGAAATATATGTAATAACCTTAAAACAATATGGCAAGAAGGCTTTGGGTGTCGTTTTGATAACAACAGACAGATGAACATTAGAGAGGCTGAACATGCACAGTTCGTTGGCTCAGGGGTTAGAACTGTTGCCTGGCCACTGCTGCACAAGCTGGCATGTGTCCAGTGGTGGTCTTAAACCCAGATAAAATGGAAGAGTTGCATCAGGAAGGGCATGTGGTGTAATACCTGTGCCAAGTCAATGTGGATTGTTAACTGCATACTGGTTGATTTCTTGTGATGGCTGCTCATGGCAGAGGAAGCTAAAAGTTGGCTAACATTACAGTAGCTAAATGGCATATGTTTATATGATTTGGTGTGTCCTTTGTGATGTTAAATACTTGAATATTTGGGAAGATGCTGGGTGCAAGATTGGCCCTTCAACCATGCTTCTGCCTTATTGGGAATAGAGCAGAGATACCAAATTTAACAAAGAAAGATTTGACTTTAACAATAGTTGGTATTAATACAGCTGCGATAATAACATTGTGTAACTGCCTGGCCATGCACTGAAAGCTTGTCCCGACCAGTTTACACAGGTGTTTGCTAACATATTCAACCTCTATTTACAGCAAGCTTGAGGTCCAAAATGTTTTAAATCTTCCATCACTATCTAGTGCCCAAGAAGTCAGATGTGAAGTGCCTACGCGACTGCTGCCCAGTGGCTTTAACACCTGTAGTCAAGGAGTTCTTTAAGAAATACGTGCTTTCACACATCAGGACTGTTGTTCCACCTGATCTGCATAAGCACCAGTTTGCCTTCCTGACAAACCACTGAACAGAGGACACCATCACAACATCACTCCATACTGCTCTGACATTTTTGAAAGAACCAAACATTTTTGTGAGGACTTTTGCAGCGCGTTTAACATCATGATCCCTCACAAAGTGGTCAGCAAACTGGGTGACCTGAGCCTTGGTTCTTCCACATGTAGATGAGTAATGAATTTCCTCACAAATCGACCACAGCAGGTCAGGATTGGAAACCACATCTCCATCATCCTCATCCTTAATACAGGAACCCCACAGGGCTGCGCCCTATGCCTTTCATACTTTTTCAGAATCAGAATCAGAATCAGAAAACATTTATTGCCATGTAAGTGAAGGTGATTCACATTACTAGGAAATTGC
>JABJVR010007824.1:0-11174 GCA_025773905.1 Chitala chitala | reverse complement strand
GGAGCACCCGGAGAAAACCCACCAAGCACAGGGAGAACATGCAAACTCCACACACACAGACCCAAAGCAGGAATTGAGCCTCAGGCCTGGAGGTGCGCGGTGACAGTGCTAACCACCACGCCACCGTGCCGCCGTATTAGGCCAATGCTGTTGATAAATTTGTGGATTGAAGCTTATTTCATTTTGGAGGTGATACAACAGATCATCTTGACTGCATCATAAACAATTTCAGAAAGTCCTTATATCACTTAACTATAGAAGGTTAATCTGTTCACCCAAACCATCAACTTCTCCAGTGACAAAAGGTATGGTTTACCTGCTAGAACTTTCATTACCAGAGCATTCAAAGCATGTGTCCAGTAGAATATGAACCTCCTGTGGGAAAGTATTGAAAAATGATTGGGAAAAACTGTAATATGCTAAAACTCTGTATAAAAAATGAATACTTGAAGTGTATGAATTCATATTCTGTCTGCTCACAATTTGTGGCCAGGATCACATCGAAAGGCAGCTGCAAGTGGTTGGATTAAGGCGAGAATCATAACCAAACAGCCCAGAACTGGGTGAGCACCCTGCAATTTTAAGATGTTACTCATTTCACATACAGATTATGTAATTTTTTATGTTTTCTAAAAGCAACCCAAACCAACATAAAAGATGGTCTGTATGTTTGTAGTTAAAGGCATGAAAATTGAAATAGTTTGTCAATATTATTCATTTTGACATGATTTCATCCAGTAATATTCAAGGTTAAGTCCTCTGGTCTAAAGAATACCTGCATATAAACAGGTCTTCAGATTTTAAAATGATCAGTTCTGCGGTTGAATAGTATAGGTACTATTGCTTAATCACCAATGCACAGATAATTTTGAAAAGCCCCTCTTGGTGGCTATGTTTCACATAAAGAGTAACTGTAAGGCATACTTACACCACTCCAGTCCCTAGCATATGAAAAGATGACAATGAAAGCAATGCTGGTAGCAATGACAGTGAGGCTCATGAGACTCACATGGGCCTGAGGAGCAAGACAGAGAGGAGGACAACAGGGTTAGTCAAGGGTCAGGAAAGATCAGGATAGCTCCAGCCCCTCTCGTTGCCCCAATCTGAACTATAGTTCCAGCCTCTCTCCTTTATGTAACCCTAACCCTAGCTCTATACCCTCTCCTGTTTGAACCCCAACCCTAGCTCAAGCCCCTCTCCTTTTTGTAACCTTAACCCTAGCTCCAGGGGAGGACAGGGGGGACATGTACCCCCCCAGATATGTCACCAAACCAAACCAAACTATGTCATTTGTGTCCCCCTCAGGAACTGCTCTTGGGTAATAATTTTATTTATTGTCTCCCTCAAGAGTGAAATTAGATTTTTGCCCCTGGTTAGTGGGCCTTGAGAAAGACTATTGAACTGAAACTTATGTATGAAATATTCTGAGAAATTAATTACTGAAAAGTCATACACAGAAAGTACACAGCTTTATGAAAAACTAATAATGTATAATTTCTTCCCAAAGATTGTAATAGTTGTAATTCAAAGTGTTTGTTAGTATTATTACTGTTCTGTGCTTCACATCAGAAGTGGCATCTTACCACAAACCACAAGTCTTTATTACAGCAACGGTGCCCTTTGGCAGTATTCTTAAAGTATCGGGCAATAATCATGGCCAAACTGCTTGTCGTCATCCAGGATATCAGCATCAGTGAACCTACAAAATGATGAGTTAATATGTTTTCTTCATACGAGTCTTTCAAAAATCTATCAGTTTTATGTCACAGATTACAGATTTGAAGACTCAACTCCATTTATAGGTATAGTTTATAAGTATATAACTGTTACTGTCTAATTGATAGTAACAGTTATTTGTAAAATACTTACATAGGATCCCTAACACTGTAAGTCTGTGGTATCTCATTTACTGTTCTAGGTAATTCAGTTAAACATTTACATAATATTTATGTACTTTACAAGTTTTGCTTGAATATCATATGAAAGTAATACTATTACTATTGTTTTTGTCATTTTGGTGTAAAAAATGAATACATATGATAGGGGCAGCTGCTAAGATAACTAAATGTTCTAGGATGGTGTAAAATAAGATGAATCATTTATTGTTACTGTCAATGTACACAGTAAAATATATTCATGTCAGAGGAGTACCATTAAAACCCCATCGTTATGAGTACTAGTATTCAATCAAATTAACAAGTACCGTTGAGGAGAGAACATAATAAATGTCAACAAACATCATCTTTTACAAATGTTTTCAGAAAATGGGTCACTGATGGAGAAAATGCAATACTTGACTGAATAAACCATTAAAAATGTAACTGAATAAGGATTTTTTTGCGAAGAGATTTACCATGTGCTTTAATCATTGCAGGTCCATGTGATGTTGACTCAACAAGCTGAACTGCTGTAATGTCCACCTTCTGACTACTGACAAAGGTACCATCATGGATCTGGATTGCACCTGGTGACATTGATGAAACGACAGAAGAACAAGTGACAAAAACACAGATGATAACACAAGAAAAATAAAGATATTTCGATAAATAGAGTATTTGAACTGGCATTCACCAGCGGAGCTTGGTCCGTATGCAAGAAAGAGGTAGTAAGTCGATGTAGATGCAGCGCTTCTTTGAGTTGTAATGGAGTTGTAAGAAGTGAAGTTACAGCCAATGTTCCCATTGTTCACATAGGTGTTTATGTTGGAAACGTTTCCCTGTGAGGATGATAACGGTCAATTGATTCACAACATGCATTTGCTATACAGGCCTAAAAGAACTTCAGATCACTCTCTGGGATGTTTTGTGTGATTATGAACATATTTTTGCTGAAGGAGCATCTGAAGGTGGAGAGCAGAGTAAGGTTGTGTAACACTGTACCAGGGCTGTGATTTGTGGTGCGGTTCTCCCTGTAGAGTAGGCATGCTGCACTTGAGCAATACCTGCACTGTTAATACCACAGATATAAATGTCATCATTTCCCTGAAAAAAGACAGATTGGAAATAGATTTTCTTGATTGGAAAACGCAGTCCATTAGTGGTGAAATGCATGACAATGTAGACAACATTTTTTCTTCTAGCTATAATTCAATTCAATTCAATTCAATTTATTTTTATATAGTGCCTTTCACAACAGCGTGCCTCAAAGCTATAAAAATGTACCATTAATTGTTTAAAGATAAATATATTCTTGTATATAAATTTAAATTATAAAATGTTAAACACAACTGCACAATATTGGGCCCTGTAACGTCAAATATTAAAGAAGTTCATTCAGACAAAAAATGTTTTCAAGCTCCAATACAAATATACACATATTAAAATATAATAAATTTCTACTCTATTAAAGAAGCACAGTTTACATTGCAGTTGTTTGGTTTCTATCAATTTCTTCAAACAAGTGTTACTATCATGTACTTCATAATACAAAAATAATCACAATTATTTTATAATCAGAAAATAATCTAAATATAATCTAGACACATATAACCTGTTCTGTATACTGCACCATACTTATAGTATAAAACATATAGTCTATGTTTCTGTTGTATAGAATTAAAGCACAACTGAATCAGAATTTTTTTTAAAGCTTCAAACTATTACATTTTTTCAGAAATATTACCATTTCTTGATCATCAGAAAAAGCAAAGGACACATATCCATTTGATGGACCAAGCATTTCTATCTGAAGAGATGACTTTGTTGGTGATGCTTTTAAAGACAAAAAGTAGCAACTGCTACTAGTGGCAGGGTTACAGCCGGTAGGCTGGATGAAGCAGAGTTTACTGGTTCCACAGTCAGCACCGGATACGAATGACTAACAAAATAAAACAACAAAATTGCATTAACAAACGTTTATCATGACAATCTACTAATGTTTCCCTAGTTTTATTAAAGCAAACTAAATTAGTGTCAAATACTTAAATACTGGTCATAATAGGATAACAGTTAATGGCAATAATATAGTATACAGGATTAGGCACACACACTTATTACATACTGCATAGCACCATTACATTCATATGTACCAGAATCATTTGTAAATGTAAAAGCAAATAATACAGATCTATAAATCCCCCTGTATGCTCACTGTAGATGGAGTTGCAGATGGTTCAGAGGTTGCAGGTGGATTAGATGCACTAGTATAAGTGACTGTTAAACTTCTGATTTGGACCCAGAAGATAGACAAGCTTTGAACAAAGGTAGCGCTGTGGAAAGATAATATCTCAATTTCCATTTGAATAATATTGTAATAAAAAACAGTTGTTTAGTGACTCTAATAGGATCCCATAATTTCCTACTGAAATGTCAAAGTCTGGAGAAAGCAGAAGTGTGGAACTTATTTGTTCCTCTGATAGGTAGGTGAGGTAGGACAAAAAACTAGGCTTAAAGTCGGTCAAACAAATAAATACCGGAACACAATGTTGTTATAGTTTCCTGTTTGTGGGGCTGTCCACTGCACATTGACTGAAGTCTTTGCTGATTTAGATGTTTGAGTAACTGCTGAATTCTGTATAGAACAAATATTAGAAAGGAAATGTTACATAAATTTACAAAAGGCTGCTGAGTAATATGTACTGAGCACCATGAATATAGCTCTGAAAAATGAATTCAGTTTGAACGGAGTTTGAAGGCACATAGGAGTAAAAACTTTTACACTCCAGGTTTCAGTATCTCTGTTCAAATATTTACTTTGTGGACTGTGCATATTTGTACACATTTGTGCAGATGGTTTTAAAAGGTGGCGGCTGTACTGAGGAAGAGGCAGGTATGATGAAGATTTGTTTCACTTACAGAAATCCCACTGCATGGAAGAAATTTAGCTGTAGAGGGCAGTACAGAGAAGGTCCCAACAGGAGTGGAACCTCCATCTGCTCGTGCTTCTAACAGGAAGCCAGTGAAGGAAGAGGTTCCCTGGAGGGTCACTTGAAGTAATAAAATGGACAGTGCTATAAATAATATGCTCTATGTGACATGGCTTTGTAATACTGCCATTCAAACTGTCCTAAAAATCTGTACCTGAATTGTTAATACTACAGTCAGAACGGTATTCAATAACTTCTTGGTGATTTATTTTGAAACTATGTGCTATTCTGCATAATGATTTAAAAAAGCGATTAAGGAATATGACTAAAAGTTTAATCTAGTGTTTTGGTAAAACCACAGAAAAACTTGGAACAGAAATCAAGAAATGAGATGTCACAGGCTTTGGATCCCATTTAACATCAACGGCACTGATACCTTGGTTATAAGGGCATGCTAAATGAGTCTGTGGTTTGTGGATTCACGTGTTTGCTGTTGATTTTTTGTTGTTTCATGTTGTTGATGTTCTACTCTTGTTAACTTTAACCCTTTTCACCTGTCCGTGTGCTTGTTCATGTCAGTCTTGCTGTCACCCCCTCGCCGGGTATTGTAGATCTTTACCAGGTTCTAAGCTGTGATCCTTACTACTGTATTCCCTATATGTATTTATGTTATTCCCTTACTTTTGTTTGTACTCCATTCCTATTAAACTCTTGTGTGTACATTTAGTATCTGTGTTTCATTTTTGTTACACTACCTTTGATTTTGTGGTTTGCATTTTGCCATACAATTACCATTGCTGAATTTTTGGCTATGGATATTTTCCTCAAGGTTGTTTTTGTTAATCATGCTTCTGAGGTTGTCTCACCCTAGTTTCTGTGTGGGTCTCTTCAGTAAATTACCTTATACTTTTTCTATTTTTTGACTGACTTTTGGTGTCTTTTTCAATATGAGAAAACCCAGAGGAAACCACACAAGCAAGGGGAAAACATTATTAGGCTCTATACACACACACACACACACACACACACACACACACACACACACACACAACTCTGACAACCAGATTCAAGTCCATGACCTGGAAGGTATAAGGCAACTGCACTGTCCCTGATTCATCATGCCATCCTGCAGTTTACTGGTTTATTCTAAACCTTGAAACAATTTGATAAAATATTAAATTGTTAACCACCTCTAATACTGTACATTACCACATGAAATTTGACATTATTTTGTATATCTTGCATTTTGTATATCTTCACTGTGAGTCTATAAATTGCAACATAGCTTTAATATTGTGAAAAGTTATATCTGCATTTACTGACTTGTAATTTTTGACTTTTGAATTTAGTAGCTTATTACTGTATTCAACTGAAAGGCATACAGTATATGGTAATGAAAATTAAATTAGCTAAAATTGGTACGTAAAGTAATCATAGGTTATGTTCACCTGAAAGGACACCTCCTCCATTGACAGCGTTTTGATTTGTGGTGACAGAGTAGGGTGCTGGACTTAACTGGCCATTGGCTCCATGGTTTGGAATCATAGAACCACAGGTTCCTATAACAGCTCCATTGGGGTAGCACCCTACAGTCTGCAGGGTCCAAGCCACAAAGATCAAAGCGCATGTGTGCATCTGTAAAAGCATCGCCTCATCATTACAATCAACCAAACCTTAAAGTTGACAGTGCAGTCACTGTAATTAGCAGGAAATCATTTAAGTAAAAAATTTTAACCTTGCATTAAAAAAATTAAATGCAATATATTTTAAAAAGTTAAAAATGTAAGACAGTCAATCAAAAATTGTCATGTGTTAACTTTTACTACAGAGAAAAATTTTTGTATGAAGTCATGTCACAATCAACCTTTACACTATGTGCTCAATATCAGGTGATGGGTAATTTCAATTTGTATTATGGAGCTACATCGGTTAGAAGACTCAGAAGGTGCTTAACTTTGCTTTCCATGGCAAATTTCTGTATTTGAGTCCTTTTCAGGTTGAAATGCTAAGTGTAATATTACAGCAATAATTTTTACCCCCTGTGTGGTTTGGAAAAAGCATAAAATCTGACATAAACCTGGATTAAGCCAGCCTGGTCCATCATCATTATTCATGTCGGTCCTATTACAAATAATGCGCAATGTCTCAGGAAGTCAGATAACACATACAGTAGAAGACTGACATTTGTGTGGGTGGAGGGAGGACAAACATTTAACTTACTGACATACCCATTCCAACTATTGTGCGGCATGTTACATGTTATACACACACACAAACACACACACACACACACACACACGTTATATACATACATACATAACAGAACACAGTAGTGCCAAGCTTGCCATACAGCCAAACAACACAGCATGAAATCTGTTTCTGACCACTTTATACTATAGCCCACATAGGTGTCACACATACATATCACATATATGGTATTTATCTTTCCCACATGAGCACACACAGCAGAAGTACACTGGCAACAATAAAGTCTGTTGAACATGAAATATCAATTTGTATAGGCTTTCACTTCCATGTACCCTTTTAAAACTTTTAGTGTATGCACAAACTGATTTCATGTTAAATTGGATTTGAGTGATTATGTATGAAATATACATAATCACTCAAATCCAATTTATAGAGCACACACAATTTAAAAATGCTCAGTGAAATTTTGGTGTTTTAGTGTCATGTCTTAGCCTGTCATGTCCCAAGTGTCCTCTAGGTGTTGCCCTTCCTTGTGTTCTTTTTGCTGAGTCATTGTGATTATGCTGTTAGCACTTCCCATCCGTGCCTTGTTTTCCTTGTTTCTGTTTAAGTTCTCCTCCTGTGTTTGCTCCCTGCTTGTTATTGTAATGTATAGTTACGTGTACAGCAGAGTTCATAAAACAGTGACCCCTGTTAACATACACCCTTGTTTTTGCCAAAGTGTTCCTTTGTTCTTTGCTTTTGCCTTTAATACACATCTCTCTCTCATTTGTGTCTCTTGGTGTACCCTGAGGAGCCAACATATTATAAGAATTTTATTGCACCTTGTTTTTTATGACAAATACCACTACAATCTGAACAGAAAACCTTAAAATTGATTCTGATAACAAAGCACCGTCAGTCAGTAATGAACTCAAAATGATTTTAAGAAGGATAATGAAATGAATGATTCAAAAAACACAGAAAGAGTTAAATGCATTTCAGATTGAGCATGCAACTATAAATAGCTCAGATCAGACTTTACAGATACATCTATTCAGACTTTATCTTTCAAAAGAATGCTTATGATCTGATGCACCTGGAAACTAGGTTATACTTGCTCTGTTCCTTCATTAAAAAGAATGTATTAGTTTTGTCCAATCAAAATTCACTTATTTGTAAACACAAAGCTGGCTAGTTCCATAGACATGACACTGCATGTATTAAAGACCACACCTAACAGACATGAAACTGCATGTATTACAGACCACGCCAAGTAGACATGACACTGCATGTATTACAGATCACACCTAATAGACAAGACACTGCATGTATTACAGACCACACCAAGTAGACATGACACTGCATGTATTACAGACCACACCAAGTAGACATGACACTGCATGTATTAAAGACCACACCTAATAAACATGACACTGCATTTATCATAGGCCACACCAAAACCACCATAACCCGAGTACCTGCAATGTCCTTTAGCGGCAACCCCTGCTCATATGTGAAGCTGTATATATACAAAGAAATATAATTTTTGCCTTAAAAGAAATTTTTTGATCCACAAGTAAAATGGCCATTAATTTTTTCAAGTCACAAAAAAATATTGTTAAGGCATTATGTTGAAGGTTTGTTGGTGGTTTTGTTCCTGACAACATCAGAGAAGACTGGAAGACACAAAACAGAGTAGTGAATAGTGCCTGCCAAAAAAGCCGAGGTTTTAAGTGAGGGATGTGAAAGCACAGTCCTGGGGGGCTGCAGTGGGTGCAGGTTTTGGTTTCAGCCAATACAGGTGCATCTCAATAAATTAGAATATCATCAAAAACTTAATTTATTTTAGCAATTCAGTTCAAAAAGTGAAACTCATATATTATATAGATTCATTACACACAAAGTGATATATTTCAACCGTTTATTTCTTTTAATTTTGATGATTATGGCTTATAGGTAATGAAAACTCAAACTGAATTACTAAAATAAAAAATATCCAGCACATTGTTTTTCTCTTCATTCTACCTGATTGTTTGCATTTGTCTGCACTTGTCTTAATTTATTGAGAGATGGGTTACAAAGAAGAAAGTTAAAAATGAAACTCTTGTGCTTTAAGATCTGTAAAAAAGTACTAATCATACATTACATCATTACGGAATCAATGCAGAAAATGTCTGGATAATTATGCATGGTGTTTAAATCAAATCAATATTCATTATTATTATTATTACAATTTGAATACAAAATGAACAGCAAAACCAAACAGCAATTACAAAGATTGCTTAATTAGAGCAGTGACTTGAGTATTAACAGGAAATGGATTAAAAGATAAAAATACACCATAATTGTTAAAGAATGCTAAAAAGCAACTTCAGTAAATCTTTGTCATTGCTTCATAAATTCTTGTTAACAATTAATAAAACTTGTTGTGAACTTTTGGCTTGATACAGTACTTTTACTAAAACTCATTAATGTTAAATTGAGATTAAGGTTTAATTAAAAGAAAAAATTGGCTGAAACAAAGAGCTGCATCAGTACAGCCCTCCAGGACCATGCTTCAATATCCCTGTTTTAAGTCAGTGTACCTCAGGCAAAATACTCTCCAGCGCCACGTTCTGAATGGTTTTGTATATATTTCTGATTTCTGAGCAGTGTTCTAAGTATCGTTGTACTTTTGTGTTGGTTGCAAGTCTGTGTCCACAAAAATTTGGGTATTCTCATTTATTCTGTATTTCACAAAAATTATCTTACCTACCCCTACACAACTATTTCAACAATCTAAAGCCTTTTTTGTTACATAGAAATGACTACTTTTGTCTGTGTTTCAGTTCACGTCTGTCGTTACGTCTTTTTTTTTTGTATTTCTGTCTTTGTAAACATTGTCTGCCAGTGTCTTTCAAACTTACTCACTGCTTGTTACAATAAACTAATCTTATTTTCAGACATTTCAGCCCTTTTTGTGTTATAACCTAACCTAGACCGAGGTTCATCACAATTTTAAAAAGACAATTTGTCCATAATATGGAAAAATCTGAACTATCACCCATTTTTTTTTTTTTTTTTTGTTTAAAAATAACAAGTTATAGTTGTAAAAACTAAAATTATTTCAAGTTTTTATTTTTAGTGTTTAATCTATTTTTAATAATCTGTGTATATTTTTTTCTCTTTGGATTCTTCTGAGTACAATTTCCTATATGTAAATTTTTAAGTAAATGCATAAACAAATCTTATTTTGATCACTGGTGTCAGAATTGAACAGAGTAAGATTTTTACATTACTCTGTCCTGTAAAAGTTTGAGGGAGAAGATGCTTACCTTTGTTTCAGCCAAGAACAACGTGATGAGACAGAAAACACGTGAAGTCGGTAGTTTGCTGTTGTATTACTAAAAAGACTGCGGATGAAGACAGGAGTGGCTAGACTCCACCTCTTTGGGCATTACACACCTTGAGAATGTGTGGGGATTAAGTTTCAGTTAGGTGACTACTTCCGGTTGACTTCATGAAGTCATCCTGAGTGATTTTAAGTCAATTTAACAACACGATCCTCAAGTGTTATCTCTTAGCCAGGTAACTTGAATCTTACTTCCAAGTTTTCGGTAAACTGAATCACTTTCACAGGGTATAATGTTATAGTAACATATGCAGTGGAGCTAATCTGGTCCGAGCAATATAAAATGGGTGCTATGGATCAAATCACACTTAAACGCACTCCTCAGTTAGCGAAAATGTGTAGGCAAGAAGCGCTGTTTTACCAAAATCTTTATAAGGATCAAGCTTTATCCAACTATTCTCCACGTAGACATTCCCTTTGACATTGCAGCACAGATAGTAAAGGGCAATTTTCTCAGGAGAAGGAAATACAGAATATATGCGTCAACTGGTGGATCCATGGCAATCAACGATGTACACTGCGTTGCATTCACTTAAAAAGTCAAGCGAGAATACTGTAATGCAACTGCTATAACTTTTTTTTTTAATTTATTATTATTATTTTTTAATTTTTTATTTATTTATTTATTTTTACCTTTATTAATATTTGTCATGAATACAAATCTACAAAGTTATAAACATTTACATAGAACATAGACACTTAAAAAAATAGAAACATAAAACAAACAAGAAAAAAAGATCTATGGAATGCTAGGAACATTTTTTTACATCAACAACATTTTTCCTATAG
>JABJVR010007823.1:0-11175 GCA_025773905.1 Chitala chitala | reverse complement strand
GCAATCGGCTATTTGTGACGTGTTTAGAATCCCAGCGAATGGAGTTATTATCGGTAGCATTAGTGTACGAAGTAATCAAGACATTTGTTGAATTTTTACTAGATATGTTAACCAGTTTGTTTGCGTATTCTACCATTGTAAATAGTTCATTACGCGTCAGTTTAAAATTATTTGCGCATCCTCTTTTTTACCAGCATATCAGTACGCTTTGATCTGAAAACAACTGGATATCCGGCGTTTTTTAATTGCGTAAATACGCGCTTTATCTATTGCTATGGACTCAACTTTCAAAATCACCAAATAAGCATTAAAGCATTACCTGTCTCACACTCTGTACCTGAAATAAGGCCATTTTTCATTTTTGACATACATTTCTAGTCACTTTTTCTTTTCATACGTCATACATTTTAATTTTCTTTTCATACGTCCCACATAAAACATTGACAAAAGCACTTGAAAAGGCAATTAGAATAGATGCTTCAATTGTAACAAAAACATTTTCATTTGTAGTGGGGCAAGTGTGTATATATGTGTGGGTTTGGGAGTGATGCACGCAGCTACACACGGCTGCTCGGTTACTGGACAGTGCTCACATTTCTCAGATTACGTTGTCCAAGGAAAGACCTTCCCGTACCTTCATTTTAAAGTCATCGCGGTGCAGTCGGATGCCAATGTCAGCCATCGCCTTCTGGAAGAACCGGGATGGCCGCAGAACCAGGACCAGCTGCAGGTTCCCTGGGAATGCCCCCTACAGGCAGGCAGTACACACAGCACTCAGATGCCGACGCCCATCAGTGCAAGTTTACCCATAACACAGATAACACTCTGTGACATTTACAAAAGGTCAAACAAATGCCACACTACACAGACCTGGCCAAACTTTTTTTTACCGCAAACTACAATTTTTTTCTAGGAATCTATATACAGAGAACATGTAAACAATTACTTTTCCTATGTTGCATGTCTTGAAGGCCAGAGACCAGACCAACCGCAAGCCATCATTTCCAGCTCACATGGGTCGATAGCCAGCTCTTGATTGGTTCAATCCCAGTGCTCTTCATCTGGCACTGCCAACCACTGCACCCTACCAAAGCTACACACGAACCCTACAAGAACTGCTAACTGAAGACGAGATTCCAGCCCACTCTGTCTCACGCATGACTGAGTGACTGGTTATGCTGACCCCACAAAGAGCTGCACAGGTACGGTCACATACCGCTATCCTGGCCAAAGAGGACTTGACCGATGTCCATTTGTCCCGCCGCCGATCTATGATGACTATGAAGCCAATGCTGGCCGCCTCCTGGCTGGAAAACAAAAAATTAAGATGGAAATAGCCAGCCATGTTTCTGAAGTACCTGGCCAGTTCAGTACTTCTAGAATGCGACAGGGACAGAGTCACTTAAATTCACCCCCAAACTAGACATATCAAAGACACATCAGAGGTTCTGAATATTTGTGCATTGCGTCATGTTCTTGGACATTCTGTCAGTAGCAAACCGCTGCAACGCTGGCTCAACACCAAGCCTTTTTCCATTTTCACCATTTCATCACAAAGTTAAGAATGATCTGATTTTGACCGTTTCATAGTTTCTTCACAAGTTCTTATTTTCTTATTGTTTAAAGGTTGCACCACATCCTCTCGGCAGACACACACAGTTCCTGTGTACACACACATTCACTTCATCGGGTAAAGACAGTCACTTCTCTTCCTCTCCTGTAGCACTTATAACACGCACAGCAATTCAGTTTAAGCATCTATTCAAAGGCACAAGAGCAAAAACCATACTGAGGTTCAACTTTAAAGTCACAAGTCTACATCCTAATAACTACACTAACTCTTCATCACAGCCCCGGGCATGGGTGCATTAAAAATATTAGAGAATATACATTGAGTTTTTCTCTGTAGGTCAAACTAATTAAATGATTATTAGAATCATTTGACTTCTCAAGTTCTGCCTCGATTATTCATTTTCTGTGCATAAAACCATTTGTTTTGATTTTGCATTGCACTGAAATACTACAGTAATTGCCACATGTGCAGACAGTGCAATATTACCCATTAAGTCCAGCCACAGGTATCTGATACTTGCACTAATACAGCACAGATTTTCACAACATTACTACAAACATGATATTGTCAGAAAACACAACAGGCACTGTCGTTTACCTCGGAACGCTGGTCAGGTAGGTGATGACGTTCAGGAAGTCCTCATCAGGCAGATCGTTGAAAGCAGAGAACTCGGGAAAGACAATGATGGGGGCTCCATCCTTTCCCCGGCCTCCTGTGAAACCATGTTGATAACATCTCTACATCCGCTCACTGCGGCATCAAAGCAAAACTGCAGTCTCTCCCTTGAACAAGCAGTCACATAAAAATAGTGGTCACAGTTGTGCATAGGTTTGCATGTGTGCATGTTCTTGTACTCCCTGACTGGTATGCTGCATAAATGTTTTATCATATATCTTACTGAGAGAACCGGAGAACCAGCCACGCCTGGATGAGTGGTTACAGTTGGCAGTGCAGGTATAGACAGACAAGAGACGCTTGCTGGCACCCACTGCGGAGGGTGTAATGCTTGATGAAAACGAGTCACGGATTGTACTCTGGCATCCATTTCCCAGGATTGAGTCTAGTTTCGCAGAACAACACCAGGACTGTGTTGTAATCTATGGCCTACCCTTAAAATGAATTAGGGCCCAGTATAGCCAATATGCAGTTCAATGCAGTCATCGGTGGAATGCAAACTGTATACTTGTCACACATACAGTGCTGTACACTCACATGCACGCAACACACTCTGCTGTGCACTCCACTGCACGCACGCACACACACCTGAACAGACTTTCTCTGTGTTACCAGTTAATAGGCACTTTTAACCATTTCATGATTGAATAATAACAGCCCTAGTCTGGAGTCCCCCCCTCAGTGTTTTTTATTGCTCTTTGGGCATGAAAAGAAAAAACTGAACTTGGACACCCAGGTGGACTGCATGCGTTTGAGTTTTTAACAAAGCTTTTAAATAGGTGTCCACTGTAGTGACCACTACGCATGAAATGGTTAACGACATTTTTGCTCAATTTTTAACCTTCTGTATTTACACCTTAGTTGGTCTATTCAGGCTCTACTCCAGCAGCATTACAAACACAGGAACTCTATTTTGGGCGTGGCCTCGTGAGATTTCAACCGTCTGGTCACAGAGAAGTTTGCTTAATGAACCACTAGATGGTAATGTTGAGCTAACAAAATGTCATCAGAGAGCGCAATTCCAGTGCAGCCGTTTACGTGACCGGCGGCCAACTTACCTAAGATCACACAGCAAACACATTTTATACTTAAAAACATATTTTAATGTCTGTGTTTAATGTTCTTATATAAAACGCTTGTAAAACCTGAACCAGGAGTTGACAGTGGTTTGGGACTGCCATGTCATGCCAGTTTGCCACATGTTCATAAAGTGTTCATCTGCAACCACATCAAACCCATGTAAAGGTTAAAAAAACAGGAATCCTCCCAGCATGCACTTTACACTCTTCATGACAGCTGAACCTCTTCTAGAACCCAGGCTCTATGCAGGTCCTTAGAAACTGCACTTCCACAACCAAACACTGGCCTGGTCTTTTCGAAAAACACAGCTCTAATAGTATACAGAGGTTTTGTGTGCACTATACGTGGGTTAATAGTTTCACAGAGGACTTCAGCTACCTTCAGGGACAGCTGCTGTAATACAGAATAAGGGCTTTAAGGTCGTGTGAGCACTACATCTACCCAGAGCACAACCCACAAGACAAGAAAAAAATTGCATTGCAAAGCAAAACACAAACCAATACACAAAACACTATCTTTAACACAAGTAGCAAAACCACATATAAACATTTTATAAATACATGTTTTTTATTGTAAATGTTATAGTATACAAGATTTTTATACATTAAAGGTGTGGCAGTTAGAGACTAAATAGAGATCTTGTAAATTCTTCTCTCCTTTTTCTTGAAGGCAAAAATATCCCTTGGTGACATCACTATGTTCCCCCCCCAAATTTAAAGTTTCTGATGTTTTCAAAGACTTGTTAGAAGAATGACTAACAGACATGTTTCTGTCTGCTCACCAACTAGTCACAGTTGTACCTTTTACACATACTGCATGTCAGACCATTCCAGCACCCAGAGGCCGGAACAATAATGTCAACGAGAATCAGGCTGCTATTGGAAAATAAGGAAACTGGCTGTCTTTTCCTCCAATAAATAGCATGTTCTATCAGTCAAAAACTTTCCCCTCAGGAACCAACAGACCTAGTTGAACCAGTAACTGAAAAGGCTGGAAGCCACCTTCACATGCCTTACAACTCAGCCCATTGGGACGGAGGCACGAGTCAGCTTGGACATCACAGAAAACCTAACCTAAGACAACATAAGGGCTGTGCAAACTGGGGTGGGGGGGACTTGGGGGAGTTAAAAAAATAAATAAATAAATTGCCCACGCCCCCCATTTCAGTTTCCTGAACTGCAGAAGAATGCAGAGCAACTGCCCAGGCAAGAAAATTATTTTAGCCTCTGGTGTGGAAACACCTCTCTGGGCTTCTGTGGACAGGCAGTCCGGAATCACAGCCGACTGCTCCTGAAAGCTTCGGCAAGTCATCACCAAGCCTACACACCATATACTAGGGTCAGCTCCAGAAAAAAAAAATCATTAACCTATCAGTTCAGGTGACAGGCATGCATCTTAGACAGGCTCAGCTGAAAAGTCTTAACCTTTTGAGTAAACATTGCCACATACGTTCTCATCTGTACACACACTTTGATGTCTCACTGCAAATTCACCTTTGACCTTTCAGACTACTGTTACATGAACATCATGGCTTAAAACAAAATCATCATCAAGTCTCAAGCTACAGTCTTTTTGAATATTTTCCCTGAAATACAGACTTAATGAAGCTGTGCTAGGATTTGTATTTACAGTAATTTTTTTATTATTAAAAAAAATACAAAGGTTGCAATTCTATCATCTGAAACTATGGTTTGTCTATTACTGAAAAGACATTGTTAAATTTGAATTTACAGAGTTGTGCAAGCACTGACTAAAGCATACATTTTTGATTAGATAGGTACCAAATTTCAACTAAGGTAATAACAGAATTGTTTTTCTTTGGTTTCCCATCCTGTGTGATAATAGTTCTATTAAGCAAACAAATTAAATCAAAAATCAGATATGAAAAGACAGCAGGACATGAATGGTCAGGAAAAGAAAAACACCGAAAGCACTTCTTTTATTAAGTTTCTGTCCAATTCTCACTCAGAACTAATCCAAAGATAAGCAACTGTCTTCAAATACCCAGAATCCCTTGTGACAAAGAAGTAGGGAATGTCCAAAGGACGAGGAGCCTGGGCCGTCTTACCAGAGAGAAAGGCGAACCTCCGATGCAGCTGCTCAATGATGTCCACGGCCAGGAGGGGGCGCACCTCCTGCTGCATGATGTCATCTGTGGGAACAAGTGGGTGTGGGGGGGTGACAACGTCAGCTGAGGCAAGTCACAAGGAAAACTGGGAAAGGGAGCAGAGCACAGCCCTGAGCACTGTCAGACAAAGGGGAACTTTAGGGATTAACTGGCAGACCTAAAACCCAAGACCTGTCTTGTGACAACCAGCACATTACATAAGTGCGCTGAGCCCAAGAGTCATGTATGATTTTCACACAAATGTCTGGCTCGAAAGCAGGCCTGCCCAACTCACCGAGTGGTGCGTGTGCGGAGGCAGAAAGAAAACCTCAGGTAAATGAGGCCTGTCCTGCTGTTATTACGGTTGTGTGACATCTCTCCTGCTGAAGGGACTTTAGAGGGACACGGCCACCCAAACAAAACACCTTCTCATTGAGCTCATTTTAAATTGAGGGAGGAAAAAAAAAATGCTACATCCGGTTCATTACTTTATTTCCGCCATGCAATGCAGCAATCGCAAAGAGCATCCAAAACGTCGCATTGGAGCCATGAAGGGAACCAGAATGGACACAGCACTGCCTCTGTTCCCGGTCATAAAGGGATGCATTAACACCACCCACACTCTATCACAGACACAGACACTCAAGTGAGGGTTTGCCACCATAAAAAAAAAAAAACTTGGAAAAACTTGGAAAGAGTCAGGGTTGGGGGGGGGGGTCAGCAAAGTCACAGCCTTTTCTATCATTTGGGATCAACTATAGGAAACTTTCTGAGCTTCAGGAAAGAAAAAAAAAAAAAAAGTTTCAATGGGACTTTATTCCATCAATTCTACTAGAACCAATTATACCACGCTTCACAAACTTCCGTACATTCAAATTTAATCCCATGTTACCACATCGCCGTCCACGACTCGCCTCCTAATTAGCCAAAAAGGAAACGTGTCAGGTGCAGTTACTGGTTACAGACAAACGTCAGGCCAGGGATTTAGCACAACACAGTGATGAGCTCACAGTGTGCTCTGTGCTGCTTAGGGGCGTTCTCTGGAGAAGTCAGAAACAGAGCAGAAAAACAAGCAAACTACTGCAGTGGTGTCCACGTCACTGCCTCAGGAGAGGGCAAGAGGTCTCAAGCAGAACCGGAACTCAAATGTAAAATACATCCAATTACCCTGCATCTATTCCTGTTATACCTGAACAAAAAAAAAAACCACACAAACTAATGTTGCTTCCCTGAACAAAAATAGCAAGTGAACTTATCGCTAGTGTTTGGAAGAGGCAGATATGATACTCATTTATACCTGCATTTTAACAGGATTAACAGCACCACCTTGTTATGGATGAAGCAAAACGACAGTCATGAAGTGCATAATATTTTACACTGCACATTTTTAACTTGCCATAAAATGGCTCACGTTTTTCAGACGGAATATTAAAGAGCTTAAAAAAATGAGGCATTACTCACAGCAGAATTGTATTATTAAATCATCCCTTAGATTTACAGAACAGGTTCATTTTGTAGTAACAGATGGACAGTGTCTTGCGGAGAATGTAACAGTACCGCGATATGCACTGGACATCTATACAGCACAGCTTTTAAGGCCTTCAGTCACAAATTTCTTATAGTAACACTTAAGGCTAATTATTACGAAGAGAACCTGAAGAGCCTGGCAGCACAGTTAACTTTTAGCCTACAAGTTCATACTTTGTAATATAGGGTATCGAGTTGGCAAACAGACACATTGGCGTCAAAGACCCAGTAACACATAAGGGCTATTTTGTTGGTAACAGAGAAGAGGAGACCCCTTGCTTGCCCTTTACTTATTAGTAAGTCATCCTAATTCCACCCGTATTTTCCACTGGTTGGACAAAAGAATCCATTTACACAAGAAACATGGTCTAATGCAGCTCACTGCTTTGAACTGGTAACAGCACACATTACTGTGTTCTGTGTTGGCCTATACTTGTTTCTTGCAGACAGAAAGAAATGGATGTGTTTGAGTAAAGGATGCGTCTTGGCTGCACAACAGTTGTTGGCTAGAACTTCATTCCAGGTTTCTTTTTATTTACGTAGGATGTTCCTGGGCCATGTGTCTTCGTGGCCAATTATTTTTAATTAATTTGTAGTTAGTGTGGAAACAAGTAAGATACAGAAACTGAAAACTCTTTCAAGGGTACAGAAAAAAGGGCTGCATCATGTTAATGAAGGAAGAAGGTTTGCTCTCTGACAGGCAGTCCTTGTGTGCTCTCCTAACAAATCTCATGGTTCGCTCGCACGCACGCACACACACTCACACTCTACCTTAGTCTGTACACCGGACTTCTATTGCGGGCACATTGAAGACATCCCAGCTTCAGAGATGAAGCAGAACTTAAGATGTTCCAGATATGCCTACAGCGTATCTAGAACATGCATTTTTATGAGAGAAACTGACTTTTTTTTTTTTCTCCTTTAGGAAACTCTTTCGCTTCCATGCACTGATGGTTGGCTTCCACACGGGCCGATTCCCCTCTGGAATGTACTTATGAAGCTGAAAAGGTGTCCACTTTTCATGCCCTCTTATTTCACAGCTTTTGAGTTTACAGATCCAGAATTAGACAGGCGTGTTGTTTTTTAGGAGGATTACAAGGGCAATTTTTCTGGACAACAAGTCTTTTGTCTCACAGTTAAACCACAAATTTACAAAATACCACTGTTTTCATTAACAAGCCAGTCTAAAGGCAATGGAATGTTACAATGAAAGGTGGCTTGGTTTCATTATTTAAGAAAACAGCTTACTGTTACGAAACAAACACCCTTGTGTAAGTATCAATAACACTTAAGATCTTACACCAATGTCTTTTTACATTTTAGCTGGAGTTTAAAGTACACGAGTTCCGTTTGTTTTCTCTTCAATGTTCCGTTCAGTGACCTATTTAACTTTTTAAAAAGACCGATTTCAGTCTCCACCAAAGCAAAAGAAGAAATGACATTTCTGTTCTTCGAAACTGTTTACGCTTATTAACTTTTTTGTAGCTCACACACGCGATACGAACAAAGCAGCGGGTTTGAGCGCACTGTGCAAACAGGCGCATCTTACCCATCACCGGTCTGATCCTCTTTGTCATCGTGGCAACATGGACGGGGGGGGGAGTCACACTAATCCACAGGTGAAGCACGCAGTGACGGGTACAGCTCGTCCAGTTTGGGACCGACACCGCGCTCGTCCTCCTGCTTTCATTCTTTCTTTAATCGTACCGGCTGCGCTTTGATGGTGCGCACTGCACAGATGCTGTGCGCACTTTTTCCTGGCTGCGTTACTCCGGCAGCGCGGTCTTGTTTTCCCTTTACAGGATGTGCACCAATCTAACCTCAAACAAGCTTATGGAAGCAAATCCACTGTTGCGGCGCATTTCCTCCTGCGTGCCTCCGTTTTTCAGCTTTTAATGCGCCAGGGGCCACAGCTAACCGCCTGCGTTTCTGTGAGCTACGCCGAGTATGGAGGCACACCCGCCAGCTGTGCAGTTTGGCATGAATGAGCCCAAACGTTGGCCCGTCCCCTTTAACTGCGATTACAGTGGCATGGGGCGCTGTGTATGTTTTGGTCTCTAAGGATGTGCGCACCGAAGCACTGGCAGCAGCGAGGGACGGAGGCGCCGTGCGCCCCCAGCTCGCCTCCTTCCTTCCCGCGAACCGAAAATGAACAAAACAATGAGTTGAAAGAGGATTGAGGATCATTGGGAAAACCTAAAAATATACCGGTGAAAACCTTACTGCAGTCCACAAGGTCATCTTAAAATACCGGCCTCGATGTTCCGACAAGCAGACGTGGAAAATAAACCTGTACCATAAATCACGACTAACCAAAACGCTTTGTTAGGACAGTGTATTTACTTTTCCTTATTTCCCAGGTGATTGACCACAATATTATTTCATTATACTAAACCATACCAAATATTTATCACATATAATTTCAGAAGCCAACTTTGACGTGCGAATGCATGGCATTTGTACTGGGATTGCATGTAGCACGACTGCGTAGCGTTACGGTTTAATTATTACCTTATTTCACGCATGTTAAAATGATAAATCAACCTTTATGGTACTTATTACTTAAAAGCTAGGTTTCTGTCATTAAAACTGCGGTGCTCCACGTCAAACGCTGGTATTATTAATAGATCTTTGTGCAGGTGTTTTTCTGCTCACTTATTCATTACTGTTTGCACTTAACGCCTGTCAGCCATTGTTGCATGTGTCCGTAAATCCTGTCTATCCACTGCATCTCTTGTTTTTTTTTTCCCCCAACGCTGTTACCGCCATCTTAATATTGACTTATCTCGCACTACTCATGTGCCCGACTCGAACAGTGCTTAAACTATTAACGTTGCGCGTTCACAGTCCATGAGATAAGCGAGACACACCCACAGAAAACGGACCTAGCATCTTGCGGAGGCACCACCTCCCCACGCCTCCAGGGAAAATGACTCAAACTAAAGCGGTGGGAGGGGCTGTAATGGCAATTCCATAACCTCTGGGGCAGCAGTACGTGTTTTCATGCGCGTTTACGGCAGGCGTGATCTAACAAGAACACTGATAACGCAGACCTGTGAATATTACTGATGTTACAGCCTGCCTCTGAACATCCATCCATTCTCTATACCGGTTGTCCAGTTCAGGATCACGGGAAGCCTGGAGCCCTTCTCAGGGGACACGGCGCAAGGCAGGGGGCACCCTGGGCAGGGTGCCAACCCACCACGGACCTCTGAGCAATTACCATTAATTGGTTGGTTGTAACACAGACGCATGTACAGATAAAAAGCGTTCAGTATGAGGTAATTGACAGTGTAAATACGGCGTTTCTTTAGGTATTATAATTTGTAATGCAAAAGGGTATTATAGTTGTATATTATCTGTGTTAAAGCTGAAGGTATGGGTATGTTTGTTTCACCACAGAGAACAGGAAAGCATAAGCAATGCAAAATAATTTAACTGGGTGGTTCTGTTTAGCAGTCTGTCTGTCACTTATACACGAAGAAAGTATCTCTGGAACATGTGAAGCCCAGTTTTGATGTTATGAGTATTTTGATCAATTCCTCACTGTGTTCCAAAGTCTTCCTCCAGGAGCAGAAGGGGTGACAGCACACACAAGGCTGATACCTCAAATGGACCATGGGCCCCTTTTTGACTGCTCTCCTGTGTATTGGGCTTGTTCCTCCAGATGTTGGGATGGGGGGGGGGGGAGAGTCAGGTGTTCTGATGGCTTTGATTAACAGAGTGGGGCCATGCATTTTCCATGTGGCTCCAAGCTGTCTTGGGACCTTTTAGAACACAACAAATGGAACAGCTACGAAGCCTACCAACAATGTATGAAGTGACCTTAGCAAAACTGCACAAAACCTTGTCATAGCGTTAATGGAACAGTTTTGAATACCCTTTCAGCTTACTTTTTTGACAGTATTTAAGCTTTTCCTAAAATGTTATGTTCTACTGTTTTTTTTTTTTTTTTTAACAAAGGAATCAAAAGTGTTTCATTTCTTTTTAAAACATATCCATACCACTTCTATGGTCAGAATCATGACTTTGTTGGCATTTTTGAGAGGGCAGACCAGTTCTGACCTGTTTTGTGTAAACAGCAATCAGGTCAGAGGTGGCCCTCTTGCCTGAGTGTTCGTTTACTAGCATTTAGTCTTCTCTAAACTCTCTCCTCCTACATGTGGTTACCTGGTGCCCGCCTGGGCACCATCTGAGCGGGATGTCTTCATAG
>JABJVR010007822.1:0-11177 GCA_025773905.1 Chitala chitala | reverse complement strand
AGGCGACTTTGGCCCTTCTTGTACAGAGCATCGGTGTTGTGGGACCAGTCCAGTTTATGGTTGAGGTGAACACCCAGATACTTAAAACTGTCTACTATCTCAATGTCCAAGCCCTGGATGTTCACTGGTGTGTGAATGAGAAGAAGTATGAATGCTTTCAAAAGCATGCATTTAAAAACCTGTATAAAATCCTGAGCAAGACTGAAATCCAGACTATTGGTTTTTAAACTCCTATTGGACTGATTAGACCCTCCTAAAGATTATAACACTGGTTAAAAAGTTCAGGTAATCCCATAATGTACTGCTGGCAGTCTTGGCTATGAAAATAATTTAAATTAAAATTTTAGGCATATAACCTTGATATCCTATGCTGTATTTGAAAAATTCTGTCAAAAGTTCTGCTGAAAATCAGGACCCAAGAAATTTGCTTGTATAGATATAACGTTCAGATGATGTTTATGATTAGCACTTGTGTTTGACTAATATATGGTCTAATTTTTAGAGTTCAGTTACTTCCGTTCTTTGATTTAAATCCATTTATCCATTCGGTTAACTGCCTTATCCAATTCAGGGTCGCGGGAACCCTGGAGCCCATATCAATTTACAAATATATTTAATTTTAAACGTACCATCTGTCCATCCATCCAGTTACCGCTTACCCTCTGTAGGGTTAAAAAATTCCAGTAGAATCATAAAGAATTTTGTCAGATTGAACCAGGGTAATATGCCCTGTATTGTGTACACAACAACTCAGAAGGGTAGCTGAGGACAGCCAACAATATGGTGCCACTGACATGATTTTTAAGATGGGGTAAAAAATTTCCCAGCCCCCAGGTGGGCTGTTATTTTAGCTATAGCACTGGCTATAACATTAGCTATAGCACTGGCTACAATATTAACTATGACAATGTAAATTATAACAATATTAAATGATGGTTAAAACACTGCTCATGTTTCTCATAACTTTGGCAAAAGATTTGAGTGTCTGGAGCCAAAAGTATGGTTAATATAAAATACCCAGTTATTCTGACACAAATTCTGGCATAAAAAAATTACATTTTGGCATCGCAAGTTTCTTAAAGTTCTCCTGATTCAAATTTCAAAATTGTGTCAACATTTATTACTATAGTTGACGAGATCAATACCTGACAAGGTCTTGTTTTGCTGTGATAAATTCACTTAAAAAGTGCTGGCCTATTAAGAGCTGCCTTGCCTGGGTACCATCTTTGTAACTTTGGTTTGGAAGAAAGCAATAAGGCATCACAAGTTTCAGATGTAAGTTAACTCATAGTATGTGTACTATCTGTAAAAATGTGCTTTTTACTAATTAAATAATAGCAAAGTAGACACCTTATGGAAAGGGTATTAATATAAAGCAATTTGAGGCAACTTGTAAAAGTCGCTATATAAAAATAAATTGAAGTGTTGAACGTTGCTGTGATTTTCTCATGTTGATTTACAGCTGCTGGTGTTTGGATATGAACCTTCTGTTAATGTAGAGTCGTGGGACGCTGCCCAGTACACCTGGCAAACGGCTGCTTGCTGGAAGACAGACACACATGAATGCAGAGATTCATCTGTCTCAGTTGGTAAGTAATGACTGCTGTCTTCCTCCTCTCTGCTGTCCTGGTTTTGGCGCCGTACGGCTGGATCCAGACTGGCAGTGCAACGCTGAGTTTCTGTTGACTGGAGGTGTGGCTCGGGGCTTAACGCGACGTTTGAAGGCAGGTACTGAGATGCGGCCCTTGCCGTGATGTCATGTGACCCAAATGCCTCTGCAGGAGTTGCTCTTACACACAAGCGAACAATGGAAGTGTACTGGCATCATTATGCCAATACTCAGCAGTTCAACCAGTTTGTCTGATGTTTTTCTCGTTCCCTCGCAGCTCTTCCACCTTACTGGCAGTTCTCGTACAGCTGACCTTAACATCCAGCCAGTTAGTTTTAAAATACAGGAACAGCTAAGAGCCCTTTGTGGTCTTGTGTGGGTGTCACTACCAGGTGGAGTGCAGAAATGAGTAATAAATTAAAAAGTTAACAAATAAAAGCAATAAAAAATGCAGTAGAAGCCATGCAATACCTGGGCTTTTCACAACTGAATGAAGCAGGCCAGTAAGCATTTTGATAACCAAAAAATTCACTTTGATTTAATTTACTTTATAAATGATTTATATTTACAACTAAAGACAGGTTTTGGACAACTCCAGTGATACAAAACCGTCTGACGCAGTCTTCGGTGTACTTTTTCTATTCACGTAAAAGGAGCCTATGTACAAATTAGTCATGTGAACCGAGCCCATCTGACTCGGTGAGTTTACCAAACTTGATTCTCTCTGTAATTAATAAATAAATGAATAAAACGAAATAAAAAATGCAAAATGGCAGAGTCACAAACTGACTGCATAATAGGCATAAAATGTAAAAGCAGACCTTGCAGCTGCTGGGTGAACAGAGCCAGCTGAGAATCTCACCAAGGTGGAGAGTCTCATGTCAAGCAGCAGCCTGTGTTTGTGGACTTGGTTCATTTCCTCTTTCCGTGACGGTTTGGCAGATCAAAGGAACGTAAGCACACATCTACAAATAACCTGAATCGAGCCTGTTCTCATCAGCCACATTATCCTTAACGGAGCCAGAAACAGTGACTCATCACAGTCACAAATCTGCAGTCACATACTTACCTCTTTAAAGAGGGTCCGGCATGTTCTGGGTGTCAGCGCTGTCGTGTAGGCTATTGGAAGGTGCCAGTTTACATTTGTCTGTAATTGTAAAATACTGCAGTTACCGGTCTCTGTATTACAGTCCACATTTGGTTAAAGTGGGTCCAACTATGCTCGGGGGTGATTCTAGAGACTGTGGAGGTGCTAGGCAAAATGCTGGATTTGTCATTGCAATATGTACCATCGACAGGCCTCAAAGACCCCCCTCTCAGCTTGGACCTCCAGGCAATTGCCTACCTTACCTGTCCTGTCCTATCGCAGTGCTCCGGGTACTACGCTGTAGGTTTCACTGCACATGTTAAGCATGTTAGAAAGTTTTTATTTATTGTTTTGATTTCCAAAAAAAATAAATATAATGGTCTGGCGTCCATAGTCAGAAGAGAAAAAAAAAGATCGGATAGCATTCTAGGGACCAAGTTAATGACAAATTAAAAAATAATTCAAACACATACAAACACATCATAGACTTTAAACTGTCCTTATACATTGTACCAATTTCTGAAATAAAAAGGAATGCTGTGGATTTGGTTTTGACAATGACAGATGTGGTTCTAAGGTGCCTAAAAGTTATTTCTCAATCCAAATTAGGACGCAGATCACACATTTATTTTGTACAGGACTGATTTATAGAAAATGATGAAAAAAGACTTTTTTTACACAATGTATTTTAAAAACATAGGTGCATTGAGGACATTT
This sequence comes from Chitala chitala, assembly GCA_025773905.1. Lineage (NCBI taxonomy): Eukaryota > Metazoa > Chordata > Actinopteri > Osteoglossiformes > Notopteridae > Chitala > Chitala chitala. The sequence continues at coordinate 7,764 of JABJVR010007822.1, read as the reverse complement.
CAACTACATGGTAGTCACGCGTGGTTATGTACTTCCGACCATTCTGCTTAAATATATTTTCTGTTTCAAGTCTTTTGTCTGCTTTGTTACAAGTTTTCATCTCCTGTTTTATCTGAGGAGCTCATGAATATGTACAAATCAAATGGCTACCGTAACTACCGTTTGTGTCTGCAGTATGTCAGTTAATGAACCTTTATTTTTAAGTGTATCGCACCCATTCTTGGTATGTGTCATTGGTATAACAAAAGGCAAAACGCAAAGAAACGAGCAATAAGGTAACTGCATATGCATCCATGCTTATAGATAATTGTCATTAAAATAATAATAAAAAAAACTGTTACAGAAAATCTAGCTTTGAAAAAATATCTACTAGTTTAGACAAATACGACTTGTGGTTTGATGTTTAGCAGTTAAACATTTCTGCTTCTAGAATAGAAACACTTTATTGTTTTTTTTTCCCTCTTGTCAAGAGTCTCAGGCTCCATCTGCGGATCTGCTTATGGAAGAAGGGAACGCGGTGGCTCTGTATCGGAAAGTGACAACAGCATGGGTGGTGGGGGCAAGGTGACTCTAGATGACAATGGAGTGGAGGTGTCTGAAGCACATGAAGACATCTATGGGGATGGGTGGGGACAGGTGGTTGCCGTCGAGCCTCAGGTACCTCAGTTTGGGCAGATTGTTGTCATCGTTGAAGTCCATCGACATTACCGGGAACGGGCAGAGCTCTGTTCCATTAATAGCTGAAAAGAAGAACAAGGAGGTTACCCAGAAGCGCGTGTTTGGGAAATCAGACTTCCTCGACCCGCTTTTGCACAGCCTAAGGCAAAAACACTTCTGTAACAACAAATGTCATCTTCGGTTTACTCATTTCATTTTGTCATCCTACACCATTGTTCTAATAAAGCTGCAGTGAAAGGCTGTCTGTGGTGGGTTGGCGCCCCGCCCTGGGTGTCCCCTGCCTTGTGCCCTATGTGCTCTGGGATGGGCTCCAGGTTTCCCCGCGACCCTCACCAGGAATAAGCAGTTAAGATAATGGATGGATGGATGGATGAAAGGCTGTTTAACATTAGAAAAGTGGTCCTGCATTTTCAGCAGACCTTTGCTGATGTGTTCCTGCCATGATGCGTTTCAACTCACCCTCGATGTGGTTGTTGTTGAGGTACAGCTGTTCAAGGTGCATGTTGAACGTCGGCACAGTGTTCAGCCTGTTGTAGGCCAGGTGCAGGTCCAGGAGACTGGACATGTTGAACACGTGCTTGGGGACGCCTTTGTCACTTAGCTGATTGTAGTTTAGCCGGATGAAGGCCAGGTTCTGGAAGTTCTTGAAGTAATCCGCAGGGATGTCCTCGATGTTGTTCCTGTCCAAGAAGAGCTGGTAGAGGTTCGTTGGCATGTTGCTGGGCATCTTTCTTAGGATGTTGTGAGCCAGATTGAGCTGGACCAGGTTCTTTAGGCCCTTGAAGATGTTTTTGCCAAGGTCACTGTCGCTTAGCCTGTTGTGGTGCAGGTCCAGCAAGATCAGTCTGTCCATCTTGTTGAAGATGCCGACTGGGATCTTGGTGATCTGGTTGTGGCTGAGGCGCAGTTGCTCTAAGCCGGCAGGCAGGTCAGTGGGTACCTCTTTTAGGAAGTTCCTCTCCATGTACAAGTAAAGCAGGTTTGGAAGCTTGTCAAATACCTGCCTGTCCACCCGGCGGATACGGTTGTTGTCCAAGTTAATCCATTTCAGCTCTGTGGCATTCTTGAAGGACTCGGGTGTCACCTCATCAATATAGTTGTTCTGCAGGTAGAGATAATGGGTGCGTGGTGGGATCAATGGGATCTGGCGGATGTTCCGGTTCTCGCAGTACAGAGCATTAGGGTAAGAGGAGGGGCAGAAACACACTCGGGGACAGTCCTCGAAGATGGACTCTGGACCTAGAATTGGAGGTGGGAAGTCCGTAGGCTCCTTGGGCTCAAGTGGTGGAGTTACTAGTATTGGTGGCTTTTTGGTAGCTGGAGGTTTTGGCCTTGGTCTTGGCCTTGGCCTTGGCCTTGGCCTCTGGGCCCAGACGGCAGTGAGCAGAAAAAGAATTAACAGAGGACAGTATCCAAACCCAACCTTCATGGTCCTGGTTCCAGTGGAAAGAACAAAATGAGGTGAGGTTACCAATGCTGGTTTTCACACCACATTATACAGAACTGGAGTAAAGATAATGTGCAATGATGCTAAACCTTAAATATATCACTTAAAATTAAAGCATAAACAAATGGATGTATAGCATCAACGATTTGCAGAGTACATGCTGGCCAGTTTACAAGTTACTGTGTTCACTGAACTGCCATGCAAAACCTGTCTGATGTAGGCTTGTTTATTCTCCAGCCACTTATCCGGTTAGGAAATCCCAGACAGCATACACACGAAGAGCTTCCATACACACGAAGAGCTTCCATACACACGAAGAGCTTCCATACACACGAAGAGCTTCCAGCTCATCTAAATGACATGTCTTTTGGAGAATCCCCCCTCCACACACACACACACCTGGGCAGAACATGTTCACTCCACACGCATAGTGCTAAGAGCTCAGTGTAACCCCACACCCTTGCATGTGTGTGACTGCAGCACTAAGCTATGCAGTCACCCACCCCTGAGCTACATTGGCAGCTGGAGAAAATACAAGGACACATTGAAAAGCAAACACAAATACTAAATTAGAAAACTGCAGGAATTCGGAAAGTGGAGGTACAGAAAAACTGAAATTCTACATTACCTCAGCTAATACAAAGCCTGAGCAGAGTGGATAACCACAGTAAACACAATGGACACAGACATGTATTATTGCATTTAGCTTGTAGGACAGTTGTCACCTAAGCCCTTCTTCTTGTTCTTTTAAAATTTGTTATCAACAAGGCAGCAAATTACCTTCTCTCCACATACGTCTTTAAATAAACTTGCTAATTCTTAATCAAAACCCCCAACTATCTGAATATCTGTATTTTATGTATCTGAAAAATACATACTTTACATGAAATACTTGTACACCAACCAGCCTAATAAATCTAAAATCTGGAGTAAATCTACAGTCAACAAGAAAATATGATATTGAATTGTCTTGTATAACACCCTGTTTAATTTGGTTAGTTTTATGTTAACACTAAATTAGTTAAAGGATGTTTCTTGCAATTTGCAATAGGCCAAGGTATGCATCAATACATGTAGAAGCTCTTGAGATTAAAGTACACTCCCAGTAGGAATATGGGCGCCATCTAGTGGTGTATTTTTCAGACGTAGAGCAAATAACCTGATGTCTGGCAGTCTCAGGTATCATAACACTGGCTGATCCATGTTTGGGGAAACAGCTGCTTTTGAGGCAAGTCTCTGCTTAAGATGTTATTCTGTGAAAGCACAGTGATTCTGAACATTTTACCTGGAACTTGGAAGGTGTGCAACAAAAGCCACACATGCTTTCACTTGTATTAAAACTGGATTTTTGGACATTGATGTGCCACACTACTACACAAAAATGGGCAATTGAAAACAAGAAAAACAATTATAATTAATCCACAAGAGGAAAACCTTTGATTTCATCCTATATGTACACAAGTTTCAGCACTATTCTTAGAGCAGGAGTACGTTTTTCTGGGTTCTGTTCGTTTTGCTTGCTTTGAGCTGTTTCAGTTTAGCGATGAATGCCATGGCTTGCGGGAGTACGTTTTTCTGGGTTCTGTTCGTTTTGCTTGCTTTGAGCTGTTTCAGTTTAGCGATGAATGCCATGGCTTGCGCAGCTTTCTAAGTGTTCAGTCACACATGATGCTGTATCGCCCCAGAGACCCCCCACTGCCATCCAAGTGTGAACCCGCAGACCAGGCCAGTGCAGGAGGTCTACATCTGGAGAGGTCATTAACAGTTTTAACTAAAAAAAAAAATGAACATAATATTTCTACTAATAATAAAAGAGTTAAGGAGAGCAGAGAAGAATAAAGGCGTTGTACAGGAGGGGGGAGGTGTGTATTTTGACCACGTGTTTCCTCGGAGACCAGTGTCTGTGCTCCTGAGGTGGCTGCAGGGCAGAAAAGTGCAGCCGGGAGTGAAGCTGCTGTGTGGGCACTTTAGTACGATCCTGAGACCTGATTATAGAAACGTTTTCAGTGGCAGGTGCAACACAAACTGCATTAAAGACCCAGGAGGTCAGAAAGGAAATACATCTCAGACTGTCCAATAATGTTTGTGTGATCTTACGACAAGCTGTGACCTCATCTATGTGCATCTTGGTATTAAGAACTGTGTCAATGATGCTAAAGTGATGTGGGTTAGATCCACCCAGACTGTCCTTTTAGTAGAAGAAAAACAGGCGCTGCATTGCCAGAACAAAAACCACAAAAACTGTGTCTCTCTGGTTTTTCTTTTGTTTAGTCCCATTGTACACACCCAGAACAACCTTAGTCACACCATTGGCCAAATCAGCTAAATCTGATGAATGGCTCGTTAATCAGTATGGCATTTGTGTCACCGAGTGATGCCAGTTCCACGGCTTCCGTTAGGTCAAAACATATTAGATAATCCTGCTGCTAGTGTGCTGCCAATGGAGTGTTTGGGTCACAGTTTTTGTTTAGTGGGAGAAATCATGCATTTGCCAGTTCAGGGTTTTACATCTCCGCTTGTGTGTTGTGGCTGATGCTGGGAGAGATACTTTTTTTTTACTCTCCCTGCCTAACTATATATGAAATACATGTACAGGCCACAGAGAGCATGTAGAAGCATGCAACGGCAACAACAAACCCGCAGGTGTTATTAGCAGGAGAGTGGACTGCCCGGGTGCACTTGCATCCTGGCGAAAGCAGCTGAAGGAAAGGTTCTTCTGCAAGCCACATCACGCTTTTCGCATACAGAGCCTGGATTGAGGTGGACTGGGAGGGCGGGCCTAGATGGTCCGCAGATGTTTGGCTTCAGATTTTTGGCTGAGTGACAGCTGCCTCGTCAGGGAGACGCAGCAGATAAAGGGCCTGCCGGGGATCGGGTCATTTGGGAGCGTTGGGCTCTGTTTTTGTCCATATGTACACATGTGCAAGTGGGTGTGTGTGCGAGACCAAGTTAGGAAGCACCAAGGAATGTCATGCGAAAAGCTTGGTGGGAAAGTGTGCTGGTGTTTATGACACAAATATCTTTTACAATGCCATCTCTTTTAAACATGTACTATTCATTTGTGATGTTTCATACAGTGTTGGGTAGTAAAGATAATAATACTCTGTGTTAAAGTTGGTCGTTGTAGGAAATAAGAAACAATAAACCTAATGATTAAAACAGAACAGGGTGTTCTGTTAAGGCTGCCCATCTCGACAACGTCTGCCCTTTGCATTTCTGTGGAAAGGAACTTTCGTTGCTGCAATACCTGGCAAAATTTTTATATTGTGTGTCTTGTGATGATAGTTAATTTTCCAGATAAGGCTGTGCTAAAAACAAAATTTAACAAGCCAAAAAAAGAGAGAGAACCAAGTTTCTTTTAATTTAACTGATCACATTCCTTGGCACAGATACGTTATGGTTTGAATTTTTCCCTACAACTCATCCAGAATATCTCTGAAGATTTTTTCCATCGCTTTAATACGTTGCAGAGTAGCTGTTATGCTGGCTAACCTGATGGCCGTGTAAATGAAAAATCTGGGATGTGTTTGTTTACCTACCGGTGGGCTTTTGATATACAGTAAACATGACGTATTTCAGGTAATATGCTCGCGTGTTTTGCAGTTTACCAGTGTTACCTGGTAATATTTTGTGCAGTTATCTCCCTCCACGTTACTCAATGTGATACATACGTGATACATACGTGATACATGTATCTAGCTCTATAGGTCATGGATGGACCTTTTTATTGCAGCAATAACAGCGTCACTAAAATAAAATGTTGATGATAAACTCTAAGTTTGAAAGAGATTATAAAACAGAGAATTCTAGAATTCTGTTTACAATGTATCGCATTTGTCAGGATGTTTTTACACATGGTTGTACTGTGTTATAGCTGGTAACCATACAGCCACACAATGTAAGTCCTAACAGCCACAAGTTCCTTTAACATCAGGGTCACTTGACTAAACACCAACTAAACATGAATGTAAATGAAATTACGAGCACATTGTTATACATCTGAGTCTGTTGCAGAAAAATGTTTCACTGCTTAATCCGAGACTCATATCCGTGTTTTGTTGAATCTAATGCAAAAAAAAACAAATGCCAGCAATGGTTTATAGAAAGTAAAGAATTGCTGGATTAATCGTTTAAAGTTCAGCTGCTGTGAGTCATCAGACCATCAGAATCCTAATATGCGCATATCTTTGGATTACTGGAGTGAACTAATCTGTTCTAGAACAAACTATAATTTCTATTCCTGTTCAGATACTGTTTCCAGACAAAACTAAAAATCTGATATTTCTGGCATTTTCAGCAAAAATTAAAGAAAAAACTAATGTAAAAATTGAAGCATTGCATGTGAACAGCATTCAGAACCCGACAGAAAACAACCTAGGGTTTAGTTTACAGACAGTATTATGTTTCTATAGAAACACAAAAACACAGTTCACTACCGTCAAACACCAGTTTGCAGAGTCCCAGCGGTACTAAAAGGTCCCCCAATCTAAAGCATCCTCAGAAATGAAAGGTACGAATGTTTCTTATCCTCCTACCTGCAGCTTGTACCTGGCCTCCTTTATGGACTGCAACTTCTCTCTCTCTCTTTCCCTCCCTCGGTAGCTCTCCCTTTTTTCCCTGTTGCTCTCCCTCCTTCTCGTTCTCTCGCTCTCCTCCTTAAGCGGAGCGCGGTGCCTATTGGGTCTCCTTCCTTGCAGACACTTCCTCTGAAGGTCAACAATGCTGCCTTTATCCTCCGCCCAGGAAAAGTGCTTCGGTTTTAATGTGCGTGCCCATCCCTCTGGAATAGGATGTGATGTGATCACATCGTCCTGCTGGAGCCCAGTCCGGAGAGCTCCCTCAGACAGAGAGTGAAAATGCTGAAGCTCTCTGCAGGCTCTTACCCCAGTCCACCCTTTCTCCTCTGACATTCCACTCTACCATGTCTGATTGCTATAATGCCAATCTATTTGTGGCATTCCACACTCAAGCGATTTTCCTTATAAGAGTCCTTCTTGGCTCAGGGAAAGATAAAAAACATTTTTCTTGTCTTGGCTAGATACTACTGCAGTGATAATCAGTCACAATCACTGTCTTGAATTCACTGTGATCTCGAGTACCCCACACTGTCCCGTTGTATCTCACGGAGACAAGGCCAAGAAGAACAACTCTGCCCTGTGGATTTAAGGGTGTGGAGCATTATTTCACTTCCTTCCCCAGATCTGCAATGGGTGGGGAGAGGGGGCCTGAGGTTTTAGGGACATTAACAATATGTTCCATCATGAAGTTGAGCTGCAACTGGAGATGAATGAGAAAGGTACAGTGTATTCCACGCTAACCTGTGCCACTTCCCAAACTCCGCCACACTAACCCGTACCACTTCCCAAACTCCACCACACTAACCCGTGCCACTTCCCAAACTCCACCACACTAACCCGTGCCACTTCCCAAACTCCACCACACTAACCTGTGCCACTTCCCAAACCCGGCCACACTAACCTGTGCACTTCCCAAACCCTGCCACACTAACCCGTGCACTTCCCAAACCCCGCCACACTAACCCGTGCACTTCCCAAGCCCTGCCACACTAACCCGTGCACATCCCAAGCTCTGACACACAAACCCAAGCACTTCCCAAACCCTGCCACACTAACCAGACC
>JABJVR010007816.1:0-11183 GCA_025773905.1 Chitala chitala | reverse complement strand
ATTACTGATTAAAGAAAATTTAATCGATTAAAAATTTTAACGATTAAACGATTAATTAATCGTTAATTTCCGCAGCCCTAGTTAAAACGCAAAACGTTTTGTGTAAAAATGCAAAAGTTTTACGTTATAACACAAAGTGACGTAAAAACGCAAAAAGGTTTGTGTTATAACGAGAAACGTTTTGTGCTAAAACACAAAACTGATCATATATATATATTTTTGTATGGTGCCAGTAATACGCCGTAATAATATTATACAAATGGTAATATACCTGAAAAGTATTGTCAACAAGAGACTTGATGTGAATTTTGATTGTAAACCATATGCAGGACAAGCATTTGTGTTATGCTTCAGCTAAAATATATATTTTTAATAATTCAACCAGGCAGTTATGGCCAAAAAAAATAAATAAATAAAGTCACAAATTTTAGCTTTGATTACAGCACACGTTTGTCATGGCATCATTTTAAAAGTCTACAAAAGAAAGCTGAGATGAAGTGTAATACATGGGGTTACTAACCAATAATTTTTTTCTTTATTTTCAAGAAATGGAAGCTGACAATTCTGGAGAATCGTCCACTTCAGATTTGAAAAGGTCAAGTAATATATTTAACAACTGTGCTCTTATGTTAAATTCCTAGTTTTTAAATTCTTGATATGTACAATATTATAACAAAGTACCATTTATTTATTAATTGTTAAGATGTATCAATGTAACATTAACTAGGGGTAAGGTACTTTGAAAGACATTGTTTAGAAATTGTTATAAATGATGATTTATCTTGATAAATCTGAAACACCATCTTTCATGAAATGTACTTTGACAGTGGGCGTATGTATGGAGTGTTTCACAAAAATTTGGAGGAGAAAATTCGACCCTACATTGACCTAATTGACTCTCTGAGGTCACTTGGCATAGAGAAGGACCTGGCTCTGCCAGCCATTGCTGTGATAGGAGACCAGAGCTCAGGGAAGAGCTCAGTGCTGGAGGCCCTGTCCGGGGTGGCTCTGCCCAGGGGCAGCGGTAAGGAAGTGACACACACACACACACACACACAGTCACAAATGTAAACACACAGTAAATAATGAATTGCCTCTGTCTGGGGTGGCTCTGCCCAAGGACAGGGGTGAGGAAGTCTCTCTCTCTCTCTCTCTCATACACACACACACACACACACACAAACCATTCACTTATTTTGTTGTTATAATGATTTAGAACTAATTGTCATGACTGAGAGTTTCCAGGTCGACACTAACACAGCAGGGTGACAGAGGTGTGACTGCATTGTATCATCAGGAATTGTGACCAGGTGTCCTCTGGTGCTGAAACTGAGGAAATTACGTAATGGGGGAGAATGGAGAGCTGTCATCTCCTACAGAGATAAGAAGGTAGACATCAGTGACCCTGCTGCTGTAGAGCAGCATGTAATACAAGGTAAGTCAGTGCAGGTTTTACATATGATGGCACAATCAAAAGCCCTCTGTGGGGGAAGAGAGAAGGCATGTTGCTTACAGGAATATGACTGAGGTCTGCGGGTAGGTGGCTCTCAATGGAAGATGTATGGCACACAGGTGTAACACACTGAAAAAAATACAGTCAGCTCCATTGAGTGGCTTTGCCTCTTTCTCAGAACATTGGTTGTAAAACTGGAGCCAGAGTGCCTGAGTATAAACCTTGTAATGTGTAGTGTCTATAACCCAAAACTGGATCTGGTCTACATGCAACACTCCCACCTGGAGTGTTACAGCGATCGTCTGTGATGTGAGTCATCCTGATTAAAGCAGGCAGTCATTTACTGCAGACACACGTAATGGTGAATCCATTGGCTATGTTGGAATGCTGAAATGGGTTATCACCATCTTACCTTTGAAGTATTTTGGAGCTAGCTCCTCAATCAAGAAGTGCTTGCAGATGCAAAGGATTACTGAACAGAGATAAAGTGACAGGTACCAACATCTGTTTGAGGCTAATTTTAAAGTTTTAATTTACAAACTTCTCTACATGAGTTAGCCCTGACGTCTTTCAGGGATTCCATAAAACTTGCTGGGCATCACAATACAGCGAGCTAAGAAGGAAGGAAAGAACAGGCTTGGTGCTTTCTTCACTTCTAATTGGGTGGAAGCCGCGACTCTGAGAGTAAGGTCAGCCATCTGCCACACCTGCTCCTTCACTACTTTCAGCAACTCCACTGAGTCCATATTTGGGCAAAATATTCTGCCACAGAACAAAAAGGACAGACAAAGAAGGGATTCAGCTGTAGAGTTGCTTTTAATCACAAACACAAATTCAAATAGCGAACAAGCAAGTAGAGTTCTGAAGCCAGGCAAAAAAATTATAAATAAAAAAAGTCATTCTAAGACAAAGGAGACATGAAGCGAAGAACACTAGGCAAGGACAGCAGCTGAGATCAGGCTTCAGGAAGGCTCATGACAGAAGACACTATAACGCTTGACATGGCTTATCCACAAATTAGTCTATACTTTGCACTGAAGCGATGGAGGCTGTCAGCTTTTGCTGAAGTGCTGTGACTGCACATAGATGATGATAGTGTTTTCTGAGATCTGGCAGGGAATATTCCTGCACATTCACTCATAAAGGGCAGTACGGTGTCCTGTAAGGTTCACATTCTGGTCTCACAGTTACAAAAAAAAAAAAAAATTTTTGACAGAAATTAATGTTTATTGTTGATACTTCTTTTTAACTTCCTTGGAACCATGGCCTCATTCCAAAGTGTCTCACCGCATACAAGACATTACAGATATGGGTATTAAGAATCAGTCATACATGATAGTCATTGTCTTTACGTTGTTTACATTGAGTTGCTTTGTTGGCACTTCAGCATTTGCAGATAAATAAACCAATATTTATACAAATATTATTGTATAATTAGGCAAAATTGGATGACGATATTTTTATTACTAAAATTTAGCAGGACATCTCTCGCTCTCTTGCAGCACACCATTTGAGAAATTATGATCTGAGAAATTGGGGACATGTGGACAATCACACAAACTGGACTTTTGGTTCTACAGCCTTAATTAGCAAGAAATTTGCAATCAGGAATAAAAATTAAATTGCATTTTTAATTGAGAGATCTTTCTTGATTAGCAGCAAATGAATGACAAAGAGTGAGAGTCCTGTAAGTTAGTTTTTACCCACAAGTTGACCAGGACAGATTCAGAATGTCTGAGGGCTTAATCATGTGGCCAAGTAGACCACTCTGCAGTTGCCTTCAATCAACAAGGCCCAAGACCCCCCAGACAATCCCAGACATTGCATGGACATATACAAACGTGCTGGACTGCAATATCCCGTGCTGCAGCATATTCACCTGTGATCTGCATACTCAATTAATAACGCCATTCCTTATTTATCAAATTCTCAATTATCTTCCCAAGTTTTTAACAATCTTTTCCAGGATTAATTTTAGATATACATAATATGACAAATGTTTTCAGCCCAGGATGAACTGGCAGGAGGAGGTGTAGGAATCAGTGATGAACTGATTAATCTGGAGATCACATCCCCTGATGTGTGTGATCTTACCTTGATTGATCTACCTGGAATTGCCCGAGTACCTGTAGGAGACCAGCCTGAGGACATAGCTGAGCAGGTGAGCTCCAAGCCGTTACAGAGTTATTTTCCTGATATGATAACATTCACGTAAAAATCCAATCACCAATTTATTCTGTGTGTTCAGATTAAACATCTCATACTGAAGTTCATAGAGAGAAGTGAAACCATTAACTTGGTAGTGGTTCCATGCAATGTTGACATAGCAACAACAGAAGCTTTAAAAATGGCAAAAGAAGTGGATCCAGAAGGAGTACGAACTCTGGGTAACAGATCCTAGTACATTCAATTCCTGTATGTATGTTTCCCTTTTAGGCATTTAAGACAGAGTTGGCCATTTGTAACACTGTTCTGTCTTAAATTTTTTTTCTAGCAATTCTTACAAAACCAGATCTAGTGGATGGAGGGGCAGAGACAGACATTTTAAACATCGTGGAAGGTCATGTCATCCCTCTCAAAAAGGGGTACATCATTGTCAAGTGTCGTGGCCAAAACGACATCAACCAAAGCATGTCTCTTGCAGAAGCTACACAGCAAGAGCTGAAGTTCTTCAAGAAACACAAATACTTTAGGTATTCTAGCCCTTGTCATGAAAACAACAAATAGGGCCTCATTTATTTTCTTACTAATGTCCATAAATCAGTATGTACTACTCTCATGTGTAAATTCTACATCACATCATCTACAATGCTTGTTTAGGAGACTTCTGGATGAGAAGAAAGCTACAACACAATGTCTTGCCAAAAGACTAACACAAGACTTTGTAGTGCATATTAAAGTGAGTGAATTCAATTACATGATTTTGGATTCACGATGATATGTAAAGCGCATCTCAAAATTCCGTGTAGACTGACATTCAGGTGCCAACTTGTTTACTGTAATAAAGCCCTAAAGAAAAATACCTCATAATATGAGGTGTCTAGATAATTATTGTGAAATTACATGAAACTGAGAATTTATTTCCTGAAATTTTATACATTTTTTTTTTATAAAGGCGTTGCTGCCAGATTTAACTGAAGAAATCCAAAGGCAGCTTCTGGCTGTTAAAGAAAAATTAAAGCAGTGCACTGGTCCACCAGAAAATCCCAAACTAATGGAAAGATACCTAACACATGTGAGCCCACTAATTTATTTCCTGCAATTGCATATGAGTTATTAGAGTAATTATACCATGACATGATCCGAGTGTGGAGGATGGTAATGGAATGTTCTTATGTCCCTCTGCAGAAATTGATGGAATTCCATGATATAGTGAGCCAGCTCTGTTCATGTTGGGACTCGGAAAAGAACCTGTACACACGTTTGCGGCCTGTGTTTAATCAGTGGTTTAATGATCTACAAGACAGTGAAAAAACATGTAAATTATTATATAGAATGGATCATCAAATTTTTCTTATGGTTTTGAAATACACATACTAAAGCATATGTTTGTTAAGTAACATTTTAAAACTGATAAACAATATGCTACAATTGTAAAGCTTTGTCTTGTTAACAAAATAAATTTAGTTTATGCTTAAAGAGAAATAAACTTCAACCATGACTGACGGTTCACCTTCATTTTCATTGTTAATGCAGTCCAGCTGAAGATGAAAGAGGTGGTTGATGAATATGATGAAAAATACCGTGGGAGGGAGTTGCCAACAATGTATAATTATAACGTGCTTGAAAGAGTGATGCGAGACCATGTAGAGGAACTGAAACAACCAGCAATCGATGTACTCCGGAATGTTCGAGGTAAAACTTTTTCCATCTTTCTTTTGAATGATTACATATATACTACAACGAAACTAAATGCACAATATACATACTGTGTGAGTCACATCCGGTTCCTGCCAGTCCCATCCTTGTCCACTAGGTGTCACTTTTTCCCTGTTCTCTTCTTAGTCCTATTATTATGGTTTTCTCCCCATGCCATCTTGTTAATCTCATTACTGATCACACCTGCTGTCCATTTCGCCTCTGTCTTTTTTATAGGCTTGGGGTTAAACATACACGCAGGCCAGGATAAACGATTAAAACTCTTTTGGTGAATGAAATGGTTCTCCGTTGAGGAATAGTGCCTTTCAGTTCACAATACATGTTTTACCTAACGCTTTGACATCTTTACACCACCCTTCATTTATGTAGAAGCAGGTTTCTCCTTTTCTCATTGTCCCAGATGACTCCGTTACGCAATCCGCTCTGTGAATCTGGAAGCTGAACATCACTGTCTGTAAACGAGTAACTGAGAGCCAAGTCTCGATGAAGCGCAGTGCAGCAGAACAAGAGAAGCTTAGAGAAGCAGTTCATTCACCTTGTTGTGTAAGGAGCAGAGATTTACTAGATGGATAGATGGGAGCAGTATTGAGTTACCTTGCAGGCATAACTTAATCAGGGCTCCTGCACACTTCCCTTGCCTGCATCTTCTCCAGGTCCCATAGATGGTCGCTGCTGCCCTGACTAAAATTCCACATAACTTTTTCTGTTCGTAAAGATCGGGGGAAAACTGTTCAGAGTAAGATGTTGGATGTTCAACAGCTCATCTTTTGTGAAAGTGATCTGAAATGAGTTGCAAAAAAAAAAAAAACATGGTATTGAGCTAAACAACCTGTTGTACTCAGAAATACATATATAAATTAAAAAAATAACCTGCTTTGAATGTAAGCATATGAACATATGTTTACTAACTCTATATAAACATTTAAAGGACAACGTAATTTTTCATTGCTTTTGTTGTGATGATATTTTCAAATTTTTTTTATATATTTTGTAAATTTCAAGCATTCTTTTAGTTTTCAATGCAGTATAACTGAACACTTTAATATCATTTGGCATTAATATCAGTTTTTTTGTTTTTACAGAAATCGTTAAGAAAGCATTTATTTTGGAAGCTGATGCCAATTTCAAGCAGTATCCTCACCTTAAATGCATAACTTTGGTAACCAGCCATCATACTGTTCTCTAATATGCTGTAATACAAATAAAATCTTAGAAATTACAAAAAAAAATTCCACTGTCAGTGTGATGCTGAACATATGTATGTTTTTCACTAATTAATCTCACATTCCTCTGCTCTTTTGCCTTTTAGAGCAAAATCAATAACATCTGCTCGATGACAGAGATGCAAGTGGAAAAGCGGGTCACAGAGTACATTAGCATGGAGAAGCTGGTTTACACTCAGGACCGCACCTTCAATAAATTCTTAAAACTAAATACTACATGGTTTAATAATTTAAATCAGGAAGACTATTCCAAATATGTCATCAAAGAACTGGTACCAGAGAAGATGCAGGCTTACTACGAGGTAAGTGGTGTAAAGTGTTTACTTATTTAATATGAAACGACAGGGCCTGTTTGAAAATGTGGGTGGTGCAATCTTTTAAGGTTAAAAAACAATTCTTAAAAAATGTCTAATTCTATATGCTAACATGGTCTTATGATCACAAAGAAAGGACCGCTATGTAGTGGGCAGTGTGTCAATGCAACGTTTTTAAAAACGCAAGAGAAGAATGTAATTAATTTAGTTGGACAGCAGATGGCAGCATACAGTTGCATGTCAAATACAGTACTTACCTTTCTGAGTTTCTGAGTCCATGACACCATGAACCAGAACATGATCTATGATTCTGATGAAATCAGTTGCTCTGATTTCATGAGAAATCTTGCACTTTCTTCTACTCCACCAGCTTCTGACATGCACTCATCTTCATCATCCTCTTCTCCTGTTGCTCTCCATTATTGAAATTACAATTTGACCTGCTGCGTTTGAACTGGCTTTTGCTCTGTTCGCTACCTGGGATCATCACAGAATTAGAAATATAGCTGAACAATTTTGAGCTGTTGTGTTAGGAATGATGACTGTGCGTTAGCTATGTTTAAGTTTCGTGGCCAGCATGTGCCATTTTGCATCACAGTGCACCATATTGCAAAATCTGTTTTTTATCAGTCAGAATGTGTTTAGAATTTTACAAAAAAGGCTGATTCAGATCTGAAAACAGTCTCGCTACTCGTGGATCAATGTTGTTTATGTTTTTGCAGAAAGAGTGATTCATTAGATAAATGAGTTTTGGTACTTGACAGCTTATAGTGTTAACTTACAATAGTGTTAACGAATTATGCATTCAGATTCAAAACACAAAATGGTCCTTTATGAATATGTCATCACTGACACACACACAAGTTAAACTAGTAGTGTTTTTAAATGTTTATGTTAAATTAAAGCATTTTTTCATGGGACAAAATGAGCACAAAAGGTTGGTCATGTTGTGAGATAAACGGTCCAAAAAATACAGTTAGGTCTTTGTGTACTAATGTTGTGGATAATTTGTGTGCAACACCCATAGCCTCATTAAGACCCACATGGATTACAAAAATGCCGTGTAGCTATATTGAAGGTCAAACCCCAGTCTGCTCTTGCTATTGCTTGTGATGTTTGCCACCAAAACAAAATCTATAAGTACTTTTACCGTCTCCTCCCAGATCTTCCTCCAGCGCTTTGCAGATTACATCCCCATGCTCGCCCTCCAGTTAGTTCTGAAGGAATGTGGTTATCAGCTGTGTGAAGAGATGATGGACATCAGGTCTGAGTGCAACGTGTCTGAGCTCCTGAGAGAAAACAGTGAGGTGAGCTACCACAGGATGGAACAGCAGGAGCGTCTGAGACGGCTAACGCAGGCCTACGAGCAGCTCTCAAACTTCTAAATATACAAAGAGAAAGACAAGGAGCAGTGTGGGCATGTTTGTACAAGAATACCACGGACACTTGGGAAGAGAAGTGGTCCTTTATACTCTTTTTGGTTTTGTTTTGAAATAGAGTTGTCATGGAACTAAACAGTGTAGGGTTGCAAATGTAAAATTTGTTAGCTGCATGTTGTGATTAGTTTGTACCAAGTGGCAAAACAACCACCCGATTTAATTTAATGCAGCCAAAAATTTTGTCCAGTTTTGAACTGAGTTTCCACCATTGCCTGAGATTGTGGATGATAAACACACCACAACTTCTGCCTGATTCCCAACCTCTGCAATACCCGCTTCACTACGTTCTGAATTAAGACGACACATTATCATACACCTCATCTACTGATGGATCAGCCTCCACCCACCTGTCTGTTATTTCTACCATATATCTTTTCCCATTCACCGTTTATTAGCATTTACACATAATCTATCACCAGGTGTCTAAACTGTCCCTCTAGTACTGGTATGCGCCCCATTTGAGTTGTTATTCTTTTTCCTTTTTGTGCAAAGATTTCACAATTTGCCAGGACGTCATCCACCATGGTCTGCTGGTATGGTAACCAGTACACTTGAGTTTTCATTTTCCTACTAACCTCTCCCCTTACACAATGGTCAAAGCCATGCATATCAGTCAAAAGTCACTTTAAGAGAGCTTTAGGTGCCACTCTGGTACGCTCATAAGATCTCCATGTCCCTGAGCTTTTTTATCTCTCTTCTGTTGCCACATTCTTTTCATATACACCTGCATACTCCTGTATTCCGATAATGCCATCCGTCTGTGGAGATGGCTCTGCTAGGACTAGAGGGGCCAAGCCCGGAACTCAGCATTAAGATGCTTGTTTTGTTGCCTCATCTGCAGCATTATTTGCTTTGATCCCAAAATCATTACTCTTTTCATGGGCTTGATATTTTTCTCCTGCTAATGCAAGTAGTTGCATCATTGCAGTGATTAATTCTTTTATTTGCTCAAAGTCATATCAAATTCTCTGTCTCTGTCGAAACACCATGGGCATATGCTGAATCTGTAAATATATTTCCAACCCTCCCTTTTCCCAATGTGTAAGCAGCAGTAAGGGCCTTTAGTTCTGCTATCTGGGCAGGGTTGGGAACATTGACCAGCTACTCTTTTTATAGACTCTGCACATTGTTGTTTAACTACAGCAAATCCTGCTTGCAAACCCTCTAATACCTATATAACATGAGTCATCCAGAAAAAGTTTCATCAAATGACAGTTTTGAAGCACGCGATTTTACAGCATGTTGGTCAAGAGTTCATACAACCTTGGCACAATACTACTGTACATAAATGACTCTGATCAAATATGAGCTCTACAGTCAAAAAACTGACAAGTGAAAGTAAGAACAGACAAACGGCCAGTTACCACCTGATTGCAAAGTACACATCTGCAAAACACCTGATTGGGTTTAACAGGAAGTAATGATTTTATTATGTTTTACTGATATAGATTTGTTACGTTTTTTTTTTACCTTATTCATTAATACTTTGAACCACATATACTAACAAATACAATTGTAACAAAAATTATTTCAAATTTTTTTATTGTAAAATGCAATTGATTCAAATTTCTACATCTTAGTAATGTTAGTAAGCTTATAATAAAATTAGTTTAAGCATACAAAAAAATCTTTTGAAAATATATTGTTAGATTATTACAATGTTGAAAGATACTTCAGAATATTAGTTAACTTTAAAGCAAGGTAATATATAAGATCTGTAATTGTCTAAATTCTTACTTGCCTGTATACTTGGATAAACCTCTTTATTTTCAAAAATAAATAAATGATGATGATGATGATTATTGTTATTATTGCTGTTGTTGTTGTTAAATTGGATACGACATTTTAAATTTCACATAACCTGAGTATGAAACATTTTTTAGTAAAACATCCTCTGCATATTATGCCAGGCAAAGTGTCCTTTGGTTAATGATTGTTCTTTTTATGCTTTGCTGTTTTATTGCATTATAAACTACAAAAAAAAAAAAAAAAAATCTGGAGTTCTGTACTTTGAGCTTAATGCAAGAGTACAAAGAGAAAGTGCTCCTATTATGAAGAGGAAAAATATGTTTCACATGACATGTCATCAGTTCTGACAAGGTTCATGTACTTCACATATGGTTTTGTTTTTTGTTTTTCCTGGAAAACATGTGGCTTTCAGGACTGTCACAGCTACATGTAGGTGTGCTGCCTTTTCCTTAACCCTCTCAGGTCTAAGGGTTGGTGATGACTTTATGTGACTGTGAGATGACATTAACTTTGATTAAATTTTAACTTTCTTTCATATACTTCCCCTTACCAGAAGAACTGGGTTTCAGGTTCCATTCAATTGGCTGACTGGGGACTATACTTGTTTGAATGCTATATAAACCATACCTTTTTCCTTGTCTTTATATTTGACCCAAACATTCAGAAGAGTTCTCCGGGATATATATATAAAAAAAAAAAAGCAAATTCATACTTTAAACTTTCATTTCCATGAGAGCAGACTGAAGAAATCACTGACAAAGACACTTTCTTTCAGAAGTAAAGAACATAATTTGAACTGGTCATTAGATATCTGGTAAGACTTCATATCCAAACCCTTCCTTACAAGTCCAGCAAGTTACACAACTTAAACAAGGGGATTTCCCATATATCTCATCATATTAACATAAAAGAGCTGCTTTTTGAAGATCGTATTAAATTGTCTTGCATTTTTCATCATAAGAGGCGGTAAACATAAAACTTCATTAAGTAATAGTATGCTTATTATTAATTAATTTAAAAAAATATTTGTATAAAAATATTTTTATAATAAGACGCCGTAGTATAATATATATATATATATATATATATATATATATATATATATTTTAATTTTTTTGTTTTTTTA
>JABJVR010007815.1:0-11184 GCA_025773905.1 Chitala chitala | reverse complement strand
AAAACTGGAAATAAGTCCTTAGGGGTGATCGATCTGATGTCCATAAGCTCTTTTCTGGTGTAAGAGCAACCAGACACGGAGTTTACACATAAATACAGACGGTCAATGATTAATCGTTTATCATTCAAAAGAATTTTGTATTAGCATCCCTAGTCATATATAATGCTAATATGCTCATGGCAGGTGGGTAGCTAATCAACCTTGGGCCTCCAGAGGTTTTCTTCCTTCACACTGTGGCGTTTTTGGGTCCTATTTTTTGTTGGCATCTGACTTTAAGCTTTCCTATATCCTATAGCCTTGGGGCAGCTTTGTTCATACTTCAAAAAAGGGCTATAAGAATTGTTCATAATGTTGGATTTCATGATCATACCAACTCACTGGTCCTACAGTCCTAAGAATGTAAAATGTTTTGATCTTTTGGAAATTAAAACTGTTGTATTAATGTATAAAGCAAAGAACAATCTGTTACCAGATGGCATTCAGAAATTTTTCAGTGAGAGAAAAGGAGGTTATAATTTAATTTAATTTTAAACTGAAAAATTCACTCGATTCACGCAACAATAAAAAGGTTTCTGTATATCTTCTGGTGGAGACAAACTGGGGAACAGTTTGAGGGAGGAATTAAAGCAATGTCCGAACACAAGGCAATTTAAGACTAAATACAAAGAGATCCTCCTCACAAGATACTGGGATGAGGTGGGGTGACATTAGTGTGTATTTTGCTGTTCATGGTGTAGGGCACCATATTGTACATTTTTTTACATTGCACGAATTAAAATAGTTTGATGTTTGAGTGATGATTTTGTAAGGCATGTACCATGTGCTTGGTGTGTGTTTAAGGTACACAACAACGTAGAAATAAATTGGGAATAAGAAAAGGGGCAGGACCAGATACGTATATAATTCTTCCTACTCCTTTTCAAACATGTATATATAAAATCAAATATTAAAATTATTAATTTTCTAGTTTTGGGTTATTGATTATGCTTGAAATAAATAAATAAATAATAGCTCTAGTGTGTAAGGCACTATATAAAAATGAAACAAATTGAAATTGGTTGCTGAATTTACCTTAATCTTCAGCAATGTGTAAATTTGAGTTTTTTTTTATTTTTTTTTTTTATGAATGTACAAGATCAGGGGTTTCAGTAAAGTAGCCTCATATTTGATACAGTATGTACAGAGTTATTATTGTACCAGCCTGTCCTGATGAACTAATGGTTAGGAAGTGGCTCATGACAAGCAGTCAACTGTAACACTTGTACAAAATAAGACAATGCAGATCATATTTCATTTCACCTTTTTCTTATTTAGGCATAGCAGACTTTTTTGAAGAATGAGACTTGAACTTGAGTATTTTGCAGTGCATTATTAGTGATTTTTCCCTAATAAGCCTTTAGTTGTTGACTTTTTTTGTCAGCCTGGTGGGACAGTGGGTAGAACATCAGGCTGGGATGCAGAGGTTGCCTGGTTTGAATCCCAGCTCAGCCACAAGGTGTTTCCCTGAGCAAGACACCCTACGTGAGCTCATTGTAACACATATGTGGAATGTTGTAAGTTGCTTTGGATAAAAGTGTCTGCTAAATATTATTGATTCTTTTAACCTTGTACAATTTGTGACAGGCTGTACATAAGAGCAAGGATGCACATTATATTTTGTTTTGTCGTGCAGGCTTCCAGTCGTTAACCGTTTTTTTGATGATATAACTGTTGTTTTTGAGATCTCCCTCCCCTGTCAAATGGTTAAAAAGTGTGTACCAGCATGGTGCTATTGTCTTTTGTTGTTTAATTTGGATATTTATTTTACTTCTTTACAGTATTAGTGTCTGAATTTATAGTCTGTTGGGATTAATAAATGTGCTTTGTAAATGTTAGAAAAATATTTTACTCACTCTATTTCATATGTTAAACTTGTGAAACCTATATCATAATCTAAATATATATCTTTACATATATATGTAGCACAACATATTAATGGGTGATTATCTACATAACACGTTTAACCACATAACCATGTTATAATGTATTAATGGGTACCTTTCCCCTATAATCACTTGTAAGCGGGCCTGTACAAGAGATAGCAGAGAAGAGGTAAAAGCCACCCACCCTTAGGTACCAAAATATCCCTGAGTCATAGGGCATGTGATCGGTATAGCTAATGTCTAAATGTCTGAGTTTAGAAACACCAAGAAGAGGTCAGCTTGACATGGAGCCATCTTAAAATCAAAACATGGAAGATAGGGAGTAGGAGAAGGATGACTAAAATAATGTCTGACCTTGAATTATACCATTTGTCTTCTCTCTATGTTTGTTTCCCATGTCCCTTCCTTGTCTCAAGGCCACTGACTGCATATATATATGACATGAGTGTACCAAAATTTTCGGGATTGTTCTGATGCACATTGTGTGGCTGACAAGTCTATCTCCTATGCGCATATTAAAATCTCTCTTACCTTGAAGCCTGGCGTACAAAGTATTATTTGCTTATTAACTGTTTGTTATTTGTCAGATTCCTAAGGTGAATATCTGAATTTTCCTGACAAATTGGTCCTTTGAGCCAGATCCCAAGATCTTCTCCGTCGTCCAGAATCGGCGCTGAGACATGGCCACGGAGAGTTAGAACTCCTAGCGAAAAGACCTCAGGCGCAGCCGTCTACTGCGACTGTTTTGCCAAAATAGGAGGCCAGTGGCCACTGGACGGCAGAGAGGTGACGGGATCTCCAAAAGAACTACAAGAGGTCCAGACTGCTGATCGTGGTAAGACAGATTTTATTTTAGAGGATACCTTATTGTGGTAATAGTACGTAAGTGTGGTAACCAGTCCACCAAGTGTAAGTGTGGTAACCAGTCCACCAAATTAGTCCACAGGCAGATTGAGAAGGCTACAGGAAAAAATATCTCCGTGTGCACGTTAAACAAAAGTTAAGGTTTAAGGGTTAAGGTTTTAATAAGGTTAAAATGTATAAATATTCTGTGGAATAATAAAGGTGTAGTCAAGGCAATGGGAAGCGCGAGTAGTAAATGTTGTGTTAAGGCTGAGGTCCTTTTGGAAGGGGATGCAAAGTATATGTGTAGCAGGGATGCAAATAATATACGTTACCTGGCGGAAGAAAAGGTTTGGCTTCAGGGGAACGCTTACTGTACCTGAATGTGAGAGGTTGGTAGCGGTTATCCAGGACAAGTGTGAAGGAAATAAAAAGAAGGAACGGAAGAATGGCATGTATGTTGCTCTGATATGGTTGACTAAAGCGAAGCGTAGGAAAAAGGGAGCACAGGAGGCTAAAGACAGACAGGAGGCTAAGGAAAGACAGGAGGCGGACTTTAGTGGATAGAGAGGATATTAATATGGTGATCAGACCCCCGCCATACACCTCTCAGGAGACAATTGAAGCGACACCAGCAGCACCAGGTGAAAACCTGTATCCGCAGTTGTGTAAAGTAACCAGGCAAGAACCTAATACTTCAAAGCAGGAGCCGACAGCCCCTGTTGTGCAGGAGCCTGATGAGAGTAGTAATGAGGATAGTGATGACAGCGCGAGTGTGAGTCACACTTTGCGTGGTGGGTCTGTATATAAAACCAAGGCAGTGAAGGCTAGAGTGGGAAAAGCGGAAACAAATAGAGAGGGAGTTTTTCCTATGATTGAAGTACCTAATCCTAATTTCGGGCAGAAAGGGGAAGATAGGACAATGCTGGTGTTTAGAACATGGACTGTTGAGGATGTGAAAAAAGCATGTGAAGGGTTGCCTTATCCTGTACAAAAGCCAACTGAGTGGGCATGAGATGTGAGAGGTCTGATTGACAGTTACCGTTGTAACGGGGTAGAAGCAGAACAGGTTTTTAGACATAGCCTAAAAGGGAAATGGCATGTTGTGAGTTGTGACTGGAATAGCGCTATTAAGCCTTACAATTCTACAGCTCTTACCGATTCTGTAAATGCGTTGATTAGCAGAGTGACGACAAAGTATAAGACACAGTCTGACTGGAATAACATAAATATGTGCCAGCAAAAGTGGAATGAGCCAGTTGATGAATATGTTGCTAGACTGAGTGAGGTGTTTGAAGGAAATAGTGGTATTACAAAACCAAGTAAAACTGACGTTCTTACTCCATGGGAACAGCAATTTCGGGATGCTATTCATAGAGGGTTGCAACAAGCTATTAGAAATCTGGCAGACAAACAGCTGGTAGAGTGGAGAACATGTAGATTGGCTGCATTGCAGCAGTATGCTCGCCACGCGCAGGACACAATAGAGAAAAAGAGGCAGAAACAGCCCCTGTACTTAATGCAGGGGGATGAGGGCGAAATTTTACTGGCGCAGTCAGGCAGAGGTAGAGGAATGCAGAGAGGACGTGGTAACCATAAAAACAAAGGGCATAGAAGTCACAGTCATGACGAGTCTGCAGTGGGACCTAACCAGTGTGTTAGGTGTGGAGAGGAAGGCCACTGGAGTAAGGAGTGTCCATATCATACATCAAATAAGTGTGACATTGACATTTAACATTAGACATTAGGTCTCACCTGAAAAAATAATAACGAATGTCAAAAATGACGTCATCCTCAGATTCTCATGGACTGTGTTTGTAATTTTTTCCTATTTAGGTAAAATTTTCTCTTTATTAACTGAATTACTAATGTTCCTTTCTTCAGGAAATGTAGAAATCAGAAAATAGAGGACGTGCATTAGTGTGTTGAAAGAATAGTGAATGACTAATTAGGCAAAGGGCACCATGGTGGCATGTCCCTTGCCCTTCGCCCTATGTGTTCTGGGATGGGCTTATGATTAGGCAAATTGCCAACTCGGTGAGGATGGTTTTGAGAGTTTTAATTTCTTGTTGGTTAGTGGACACCTTTTGGGCTGACTGATGCAAGTTTATACTTTAATTCTTCAGTAAAACAATCAGTTCACGTGCTGCCCATTCCACACAGCTGAGCCATCGACCGTCTGAAGATCAGAACCTTCTACAATGTGGACTTCTGTCTGTACTGGAACACACGTTGCTTGTTTATCCTTCCTGTGAACTGGAGCAGACCATTCAAAGCAAGGTATATTCAAATTGTGGTAAAGTTGTTCTTTAGATCATTGCAGTACTCTCTTTACATGGTTAAAATGATGCAAAGTGGTGCAGATGCACTGAGACACACTAGGATGGTGCAAAAGTGAAGTTTATATATAAGTATGTAGATCTTTTAAGTGATGAGGTGAATTATACAGAAAACTGTACATTACACAATATGGCAGGTGGGGGGTGGGGGGAATGAGACAGAACAGAATCAAACAGAACAACATAAACTCCTGAAGACCTAAACAGTTACCTCAGCAAAAGAACAACAATTAAAGCAACACTAACTCCAAACCTAAATACACCAGCAGAGCTTCCTTGTCCTGTCTTCACTGCCTTCTTAATTCCCTGTCTTCATCTCTATGGAACTGGAAGACGTGCCCAGTAATGGGTGGTGAACCAAGCCAATGGAGAAGTGGGAACTTGATTGGGGACTCTTCATGGCAGGAAACCGGCTTAGACAGATGATGTACATGCTGTACAACACTACAAAATTCCCACATACCAGGAAATCAGGTGATTTCCAGAGGAATGTTTCTGCTTCAGCAGTTTTTTTTGAAACTGCTAAAGTGGACATAGATGGCATTCAAAAAGAAATAGAATGCTGCAGAAAATGAAAAGGTGTTTAACCTGAGTGGTGAAATGCAGTGCAGTCCTCAAGATGTTCATCTTATAGTTTCTTGTTTCATTTTCCTTTCCGCAGTGTGTTGTTGTGAGTGATTTGCTACAACACACGGTTGAGCTCAGTGGTTCAGCTTGTGTCAGTTTATGAAGAGTCACAGGGTTGGCAGGTGGCGAATGCTGCTGAGAGTTTGGATAGTTCCATTTCTGTTGGCTGATTCATTCAGTTCTAATGTAGTCCCAACTAAAATGGAGAAGACCCTGGTAGTCAGACAAGCTGCCATCCTTTCATCCCAGTGAAGGAGCGGTTACATCTGCTAGTGGTTTCTTAGCAGTTCACTGACCAGGTCTGTGTTGCTAATCTTGTGGTTTTGCAAAAGAAGATTAAATCTGGAGCTTTGTTTTTTATTCAGAAGTAACAAAGTAAAAACAAGACCATGATCTTGAGCACTTGGTGCCACCTAGCACAAAAAGCCTGAAGGCCTAAAGGCAAACCACAACAGGCATTCACCTCTTTTTATACTGTTGTTACACAAGGGACAGATTTAGTTTTTTAGTACTTTATTATTTTGAGAGGGAAATTACTTCCCTATATTTACCCATCACCTGAGGGGAAGCAGTGGCCTACTAGCCATATGCTGCGCCCAGGGAGCTGGCACTGGGTCTTGATCAGCTGGCACTGGGTCTTGATCAGCTGGTGACTGGGGTAGGATTGACACCGAGACACTTCTGGATCCCAGCCTGATGTTCTACCTGCCCTGCGCCCTATGTCTCCTGGGATGGGCTTCAGGCTTCCTGCGACCCTTAACAGGATGAAACAGTAGAAGATGAATGAGTGAATGAATGTTTACAATTCAGTGCAATGTTAGTGTTCTCGTTTGACTGATTGTTTGAATCTGTGTGCAGGAAGAGAGCTGGCTTTGGTATACAGCACCAGGATGACAGGGCTGAAGTGATCTTGTTTGTGACCCTTCCTCCTGCACTTGGACTTGAGTTACAACTCGTCTGGAACTCCAGTGGGCAGGATGCCTCTGTGGTGTGGCTCCAGCATTAACATTCCTGAGGAGTGTGGCCGGGCCATGAAGACATACCACTGAGTGAGCGTGGGGCAGGGCCATGCTAGGGGGCAGACAGACAGACTGGCCCAGCTGTTCCCATGTGCTCGTCTTCCTAGTTTTGATCACCGCTATGCTTTCATCACTCAAGGCTGCTCCGCGATGTAGCTACGAAATCACTGACGTGGTGGAAGATTACCTGACAGCCTTCAGCAAAGTGGTAAGAGAGTGGTTTCTACAGTCCAGTAAGGGTGCACTGTTTACAAACAGAGCATGCTAAAATAGTCCTTAGAGCTCCTGTTACTCTCTGCTCTCTTTACCGACAGTCTTGATAACCAAGCTGGCATTCTGTATGACGGTTTGTGTATTTAATTTCGTACAGGGCATAGATCAAATGAAAGAGGTCAGTTTCTACACACCACCTTTGACCAGCTATGAGGTATGAAAGTAATTTTCCTGTTACTGAATTCTGAACATTATTATTATTGTTATTATTATTTTTATTATTATTGTTGTTGTTGTTATTATTATCTTGTACTGTCTTGTAGTAAAACATTAAACTGAGAGCTTCACTACTGAATGATTTCGTTCTAAGTGTAATGCAAATTCTAAAGATAAAACTGAAAGTTTCTTACATGTCAAGCATTTGAAACCTAATGTTTTCTTTAACAAATTAATTCTGATCTTTCTATTAATGTGTTCCTGCTGCAAGTTTTAAATTGTGTGTGTATTCACACACATACAGTATGTATGTATGTCTACACAGCATCATTTTTACTGTTGTCAGAGCAAAATGACAGACTTTTTGAAGTTAAATCATGCATTTTTATGTGTGTGAGTAGTTCAAGAGTAATATTTTAAATTGGGTCTTTCATTATCATTTATCCAGCAGAAATGTCCCAATTCGACTCTGAGATGCTTTGCAGAAGAGGTGAAAGTGCTGATTTTTGAGTTTGAGGAAACTCTGCAGAAGTCAAATCTTTTCAAAGACTTACCAAAAAGGCTGATGACCGTCAACACTGAAGTGAGTGGGGCATCTCAGGGAAGACACACAGAAATGTGGACCTGTTGTTTTGTTCATTTTAATGAGGGACCCCCATCTGATTGTCCTCCCAATGCTTGTGTTGTGTACCGCAGAAAGACAAAGGACAGTGTAGGCAGTGCGAGGTGCATGACGGACAGAGTGCAGACAACTTCCTGAAGGCACTGCAAAAACTCCTGCAGATGATGAACAACATGTGTGAGCAGCCAACATCGTGGCCAAACCTCTTCTCCTGAGCTCAGTCTAAGCTTGCTCTGGGGTTAGGGGTAAGGCTGTGCTAGAGCTGCTCTACTACACTACCTTCTATAGCTGTTCTGTGTTTCAGAAAGTGTTGCAGGCATGTATGATGACCTACAGTGCTGTGGTTTGTCTCGACAACAAAGCCAGGCTTTTTTTTTTTTTTGTTTGTTTTGTTTTTTACACAGTCATTATTTTGACAATACACTGATCCCTTTATTTATTTAAGAAATTATTCTAGAAAATAAAAGAAAAATGTAGATCAAGCAACTACCATTCTATTTTAAATGGGAAAAATGATTATTACCAATCCACCCAAAAATCCCAAAATGAGTTTTCCCAAAAATCACTAAAACACTACAGAAAAGCCTACATATTGATCAGTTCATGATTTTAGCAGGATATATAAAACTTCAAATACAAACTACTTATCAAACATGTAATTGCATCATTGACAAGCATGTTTATATGCAGTTTGCCATGACACACGACTGTACGCTCTGTTACATGTCCTTCAGTCTTGTATTAAACAAAATTTTCTTGTATCTTCTACAGTTTTTAACTTTTCTTTATGTTCACACAACATACAGTGACAACAGCAAAGGAAAGCAAAGCAGTGACAGCTGTCTATTCTAGCAGTAAGTACCTTATTTTCACTTTCACTTACATGGTTTTCAACTTGTTTTGTAGATCTACATCTCACACACACACACACACACACAGAGTAGGGATCACGATAAAGGACTGAACAATATTGTAAGAATGTTGCGTTTTTCTGAAGAAATTGCAGGCGTCATAAAGACACGCAAATGACATAATGTCACCGCCATTCAAACTGCCTGCATTATTGGTACTTTGTTACTCTGGTGTTTCTCACACATTTCCAAGCTTTTTCAGTTGAAACTGTTTATAAAGCACTTTGTTGTGTCCAGTTTGTGTTGCTTAGCAGCCAGGACACTAGGAAGAGTAACTGGTATCTCGGCCTAAGCAAGGGCTAAGGTGATAATGTTTTATATCTGAAGCCATGTTAAATGTTCATATGTATTAAAAACCTTCTGAAGTTCTCCATCCCTCACTCTACATTTACTGCCATCAGTCACAACACACTGGCCAGTATATCAAAGAAAGTCTATTTTCAAGATTTTTTGTAAGTAGCATAATTCTAACTTAGACTTTAGACAAAGTGTGACCTATGGTTATTCTTGCTCAAGCATTATTTTTTTTTGGAAAAGTACAAATTACATTTTTGTGACTTCACAAAAGGATAGATGAACAGAAGCCAAAAGTAAAAGAGAGGCTATTGTTTTATAAACACCAACACAAAACATAACAATAATTTTGTTAACACGTCTTTCTGAGTTTCACAATAGTTCTGTTTCAACAGCTCACTGTCTGTGATGTGGAAGTCTTTGGACAATGGATCTTTGAAGCATCAATATTTTAAACCCCTTTCAAACTAAGGGATCTACTCTCTTTACTTTGAGCCGGCTACTGAAGGAATGAGAACATAAACACAAGAAGAAGATCCGTGTTTTGTACTGGTGAAGAGCCGTATGAAAGAAGTTTGCTCTGCAACATGGAGAAATGACACAATTAGCATTTTCTCATAACTATAGTAATTATCTGTACTGCTGCCTCGGTCATTCACTTTTACACAGCGCTGTGCAGCAGATTGGACAAGCCGCTTCTCCTTAAGCCATTAACTAAACATTTTGAATAGTTCAGTGTTTTTATGAGCTGTTTGTACAAGCTGACAGATGTTCCCAAATATCAAGAAGGCAACGCACTTCGTTGCTAGTCCAAGTCAGATCGCAATTCATTGTCCTGCTTACTGCTAGTGCGAGATATTTTAACCATTCACGTTATTTCTGCTGCCTCTCAACATACCAAGCACACCTGGCTAAGGGAGCCGCTTAGGTTAAACTTGCAGTATTGTAGCTGGTCAAAGGACGGATCATGCTGACACTGCAAACAAAACGTGAGAGTCCAGAGATAGTTTGGGACTGGAGTAAGACCACCTCCAGTAAGTGGTCTCGGTGTGGTTTTTTTGTCTGCATCAGAGTACGATTGCTGTGTTCAGACCTGCCCAAATGAACCGCACCAATGGGAAAAATGAACCAAAGTTTGTTTCAACTGGATAGGTGTAAAAGCACCCTAAGTCTATTTTAAGCCGTGGAAAATATATTTATATATCTCAGTATGAAGTTTAACAAAATGCTGGTGGACACTTTTATACTAACTTTGTATTCTGGAACTTTAACACTGTAGCATAACTAATATTTTGTATTTTTTGAATATTTTAACTTTTATTTTGGTTAGTATGCAAATTGTCATACGTGGTGGGCCTGGCATGTTTAAATACAGTAGACTTTCCATAATTAAGATACAAATGGACCAAACAATTTTATCCAGGTTAGTTGAAGATCTGAATTTTCTAAAGGATCGAGATATGTGGATATAATAAGGACTGGATGAATATAAATCAGTAATGTGGTTATTTGATATTTAAGTACTATAACACATCATCCTATAAGAATGGAAAAGTACCCAGTTTTTCTTGAAACGTCTTTAATTTTGTAAGTTTTTTTCATTCTCTTCTTTGTATACTTTACAGAACTTATTTTAATAATGACATGCATGTTACTCAACTAAAAACACACTTGACAAATGCTGTTCAAAACTCCTTTATTTGGCAACTGCCCTCTTCACAACTACAACAACATGTTCTATTACAACATCCGGTATACACAAAAAAAGTCCTGCACTTCCTCCACTCTAACCGTATTCAAACTAATATTGGTAATCATGTCAACACAAAAACAACATGAAGACCACAAAACAGAAAGTGCATCACAAACAATAATGCAGAATACAACTTAACAATGCATATACACCAGTCAGCCATAACATAATGACCACCCACCTAATATTGAGTAGGTCCCCCTTTTGCCGCCAAAACATCCCTGACCTGTCAGGCCTGGACTCCACTAGACCTCTGAAGGTCTGCTGTGGTATCTGGCACCAAGCTGTCAGTAACAGATCCTTTAAGTTCTATGAGTCACGAGGTGGGGCCTCCATGGATCGGACTTGTTTTTCCAGCACATCCCACAGATGCTCGATTGGATTGAGATCTGGAGAATTTGGAGGCCGAGTCAACACCTCAAACT
>JABJVR010007814.1:0-10000 GCA_025773905.1 Chitala chitala | reverse complement strand
TGCTGGACCCCCTGCCACAACTGCCTCGTGTTGTTACTACTGAGGTGGTCTTCCATCTTCCTTTTGTAGCCCGATTTGGCCCTTGAGATGCCTTGTCTCAGGTTGGCTCTGGTAGTGCTGTATAGTGCCCCATCACCAGACCTGAAAACGATGTTCCTCTCCTGCAACAGGCACCGTACCTCTCTGGTCATCCAGGCTTTCTGGTTGGGATAAACCCGGATGCTTTTGTCCACAATAACAGTGTCAATGCAGTGTTTGATGTAGCTCAGAACAGTTGCCGTGTACTCCTCCAGGTCTGGGTGGTCAAAGATATCCTAGTTAGTTCTTTCAAAACAGTCCTGTGTGTGCTGGTGTAAGGAGCAAGGACATGTGGTCTGACTGACCCAGGTGCGGTAGCTGAATAGCCCTGTAGGCCTTTTTGATGTTGGAGTAGACCTTGTCCAGCATATTTGTTCCTCTAGTGGCACATTTCACATGCTGATTTAGTTTACGAAGCACAGTTTTTAGGTCAACGTAGTTGAAGTCCCCAGCAATAACATAATGCACAGCCTCAGGATACTCATCTTGCTGGCTACTAATAGTGCTGTGCAAAACTCCCAGAGCTGAGTTAGCGTTAGCATTAGGTGGTATATACACCGCACTTAACATGACCGCAGTGAATTCTCTTGGGAGGTAAAAGGGTCTGCATTTGACTCTCACAAACTCCATACCAGGGGAGCAGTGACTGTCCATGATCTTCATGTCAATTCACCAGTTGTCGTTGACATATGTGCATAGCCCCTCCTCCTTTGCTCTTACCTGAGTCCCTGCTTCTGTCATGCATTGTGTAGCACGCTAGCTTGATAGCTACATTTGGTGTTGATGACTGTAGCCAACTCTCGACAATCATCAGAACACAACAGTCCTTGACGAGCCTTGACAAGCTAACCTGTAGCCTCAGTTCATCAATTTTATTTTCCAAGGATCTTGGCAAGTTGGCAAATAAAATACAGGGGGAGCGGTGGCTCATTTGGATTCTTGTGCAGCCTCACCAGCATGCCAGCCTAGCAGCCCCGGTTTTGCGTTCTGTCCCTGCGCCACCGTTGCATCTTCTTCCTGGGATAGTCATCCACAAAGAGCCCTGGGCTCTGGCTATATCCGTTGGTATGTTGTGTGACTGGAAAAAATCTGCTGTAACAGCTCGTTCGCCCTGTAATTCTATTTTTAGGAGCATGTGCCGGCTATAGATTTTGTCCGCCAGGCAGAATGAGCACCCACCAAATAACAATTCAAACAAAAAGTTCCACTGTAGTTGTGTACATAGAATAAACAAGTAAATGCAACAGAGAGCAGTGTCAACACATTTCGATGTAAACGATGCAGTTTGATGAGCTGTGTAAGAGATCATAGAGAGCAGCAGTGCGGTGTTGGTGAGTGTGACAGATATATGTCCATCAGTCCAGTCCCTGAGAGTTCAGGAGTTTCTTTAGGAGTCTTATGGCTTATGGAAAGAAGCTGTTACACTGTATGGGCGTGTGGGCCCAGATGCTCTGCTACCTTTTGCCAGATATAGAACAGCTTATGGTCTCTCCCCAGTGTTGCTTTTCAAGGACTGAGCTTTTCAAAAATGTCTCTTTCATGACTTTCATGATTATTTATTTACAAACCAGAATGTAATACATCAGTTTCAACTTTAAGTATGTGGTCTATGTGTTGTATTCTATTAAATACATGTGTTAAAGGATTTGTAAATCATTGCATTTTGTTTTTATTTTAATTTTACAAAATGTCCCAACTTTTTTGGAATTGGGGTTATATATTGTGGTCTGGTTATACCCAGGTCTCACAACATCTGGTTTTATTATATTTATAAGCTTAATTATGCAATTCTTTAAGGATGACTTACATATTTTGGTCAAAAAGGTCAAGAAATTACTTATGAAAAGTAAATCTTGTAAATTGCATGTTCACATTTAGTTGTATTCACACTGTATCTTTGAAGTACAAAACTGTACAAAAAACATATATAAAAACTAAATAAATAAATGTATCTATCTATCACCCTCTTCTGTCGGTTAACAGCTCCTTGTTGTCAAACAAGATTAAGTGAATTTTCAAATTTTAGCATGACCTTTCATAAAGGCAGATTTAAAAGTGCTTCTAAATTTCTTATACAAATCTTGCACATATTTGATAAGTGGGCACTGTCATATCCCATCTTATTAATAAATATGGGACAACTTGTATATTGTCTGTAAGTCCCAGGGCTCCTACTGTAAGCTATAAAAGGAGTATAAAGGTATAATCATGACGATTCTCAGTTGTGTGTGACAAGAAACACTGATGGCAAGTAAAGGGAACTAAGTTCTTGTATATTATTATTATTATTATTGTTATTATTATTATTATTATTATTATTATTATTATTATCCTGTACAAGCTTATGTGCTAATGATTTTTTTTTTGCAACAATGTTAATATATATACAAGACTAAAAACTATAAATGAAAGGCTTATGTTTTGTAGGTTTCTATGTTTTACAGGGACAGTTAGTGATATTGCGTTAGAAATAACATCTCCGAGGCACCCTGCTGTTTAACCTTTCATTAACCGGAAGACTTATTATTACGTGAGTAGAATATGTTAACCATATAAATGTTTAGCTTTAATTATTGATATTGCTCTTTGTATAAAAATAAAACTGTAAGTCATGTTTCAAGAATATACATATTGCTACCACTCAATTTTAAAATGTACAAATAGAAACATAAAAAATTAACTACTTTGTCTTGTTCTCTTTATTAAGATTGTCTACAAAATGCCTGTGGACAGCAGGTACAACACTACAATGCTCACCCTCTCTGGGATAAACGCAAGTATGGAAAGTAGATACATTTTCTTCTGTCTGGCACTTCTCTGCTATCTCTTCATTTTATTTGTCAATTGTACAATAATAACCACTATTATGTTAAGGAAAACACTGCATGAACCCATGTACATATTTCTATGTAATTTATGTGCTAATGGACTGTATGGGACAGCAGGTTTCTACCCAAAGTTTCTGTATGATCTACTCTCTGACATTCAGGTTATCTCTTTCACAGGATGTTACTTGCAGATATTTGTAATATATTCTTCTGTTTTATGTGACTTTTCAACTCTAACAGTGATGGCCTATGACAGGTCTGTGGCAATATGTCAACCTCTGCAGTACCATGCAGTAATGACAGGCAGGACTGTTTTAAAATTAATAGCTTTTGCATGGATTGCGCCTCTTTCCTTTATGTGTGCATTGGGTCTTCTTAGTTCATCGTTAATACTTTGTGGCTCTCACATTGACAAACTATACTGTGAGAACTGGGCTATTGTCAAAATGTCTTGCTCTTCAAATCTTGTCTATAATGCTCTTTCATATACTGTATTATTTACATATATAGGACATGCATTTTTTATTCTCTATACATACATTAAACTGTTCAAATCCAGCTTGAAATCCATAGAACAGAGAATCAAAATAATGCAGACATGTACTCCTCATTTCCTTGCACTAATTAATGTGGTAATTGCTTTACTGTTTGACACAATGTTCAGTCGGTATGGATCTAAAGATTTTCCACAGGGAGTACGTCATTTTATGGCTTTAGAGTTCATTATTCTTCCCCCTCTTGTCAATCCACTTATTTACGGCTTGAAACTGAATAAAGTCCGAACTGCAGTATTTCGGAACATGAAAATTAATCATACAAAATGTTAATGCTTTGAAAGAAATTCAATTAAACTTATAATTTGCTCCAATCTCTCTGATAAGTGAAAATTAAAACATTAGTGTTTATGAGAGTTTAAAAAAAATGTCTTGCAGTCAAACTCTTTTTGAATCTTTTCATATTAACTGTGCTGCCTAGGAGATAGTTTTCCTTTGTTTATTGTGGTTTTTCATCTCTGCAGTGAATGGTCTTAATTTCCCCTATGAGAAAATTGAAAGGAGTGGATTTCTTACCTAATTTTTAATGGTTAAAGCACATATAAACATGTGAACCTGATATCCCCATAATTAATATTCATAAAATGATGCATTAAAAACTGTCTCAGGTATAAGTTTAAGACCATTGAACATGAGTCAAAATGTATAAAGGATTGCAAGACTGCAATTATACATAATGTATGTCTATGTGGTTAGTTAATTTGTCTGCCATGAAAATGCCATGTTTTGTACATTGTGTATATCAGATTTTATATGACACCTACAAAGCATTGTCATCAATAAAATAATATGGTGAAATTAACAGACATATAATGATGATTGTCCTTGTCAAATACCCAATTTTCTATTTCTGATAATTATTCTAATGTGTTTTTATATACTCCCTGTATATAAAGAGATTTATAAAGAAAGTGGCATTTTTCACCCCCTCCAGCCCTTTATTTTTCTCACCCTCCAGGTCTGTAGATGATGATCACATATTTACCATTCTCAGGTTACCATAATTATTTATCATAATACCAGAGAAAGTATTGGCTAATTTGAAAATGCTGACCTGCCCACTGGCTGTATAAAAACCAATCAGGGGCCTGCTTGTAGTCAGCCCAGAGAGATACACCACTTTTCTTACTAGCACCAACTGTCTGGGATAAACAATTTTACTTGTGGGGAGTAAAAAGTTCAGCAATATACAGTAATGCAAAGAATACATTTCTAATATAAATACATTAAAATGAACAACACAGCGGCGGAACGGTCGCGTAGCACTGTCGCCTCGCACCTCCAGCCCTACGGTTCGATTCCTGCCTTGGGTCTGTGTGTGTGGAGTTTGCATGTTCTCCCTGTGCTTGGTGGGTTTTCTCCGGGTGCTCTGGTTTCCTCCCACAGTCCAAAGACTTGCAGGTTAGGTTGTTTGGTGTGTCCAAATTGCCTGTAAGTGTGTATGCCCTGTGGTGGGTTGGTGCCCCACCCTGGGTGTCCCCTGCCCTGTGTCCTATGTGCTCTGGGATGAGCTCCAGGCTTCCCCGTGACCCTCACCAGGACTAAGTGGTTAGGAGAATGAAATGAACAACACAGCTTTTTAAAAAGAAAATGGGTCAACTTGACTTGGGTTCAGTCTCTCAACATATTTAGGTAATATATTTAGGTAGAGTACCTCCCTTAAAGCACCATTGAACTTCGGCGAAAACAAAAAAACGGCGTAATTAGTTTCCATTTAGTCTGCTGGACTGCTGGAAATACAATGTTATTACAGCCGTATGTTATCTCAGCATGTGATTCAAAAACACGTTATATAGCATTTAAAAAACAGGATCAGCAGGTTTACACTCCTGGCAGACATATAATGCAGGTTTTTGTGAAAATTATTCTATATCTTTTTATTTCATGTATGTGCTCCATCATATCTATAACACTTATCTATAGCCTATTACATTTTTTTTAAGTTTACTGAGTTAAGAAATTTCACACTGCTGCTGATATCTCTTCCAGATATTATTTGCAGACATATGGACAAATGGAATGCTTAAACTAGGAAATCACTCTATCTGCAAGCTTACTGCTCTACAACTCAGTCTGACTGCTGTACTACTGATTGCACTGTTCATCCATGTTCATTTCATCTTTCCAGTGCAACCTAGAGTACCAGCCTTTATCCATTTGTGCTTTGCCAACATAAATTGCATGTGCATGTTTTATTTTGAATTATACAATCTGTGGGGACCATTTCAGTGGGTGCAGTTAGCCTTGAGCCTAAGTTGAGCCATCTATTCATACAGATCTGGTTTCAAGCTCTGAGGCAGACAGTGACCTTGAGTGGGATGACAGTAACTGTACAGCTCTGTTTTTACCTGATGTGGTAGAGATAGCCCTTGAGACAGAATGAGCTGTATTTAAAGTCATGGCCACTCAGACAACTGTGATGACTGTCCCCCAGGTCCAATGCACTGCCCAGATAGCTCAGAGTGGGAAACTGGCTGGAATCACCAGAGCCACTCAGACCAAGTGGCACCCCCTCCTGGTGACAGCAGCAACCCAGACACCAAGGCCTCCAGTCCATGTATCATGTTCACTACAGACCTGCCTGTCTCTGCTGTCCCAGAGTCCTGCTGTGGATTGCACTACCCAGACCGCAGAGCCACCATTCCTTCTGTTTTGTGCTGTCCAAACCATGTCTGTCCCTGATCCTGGTTTGCAGTTCCTGTTCCTGGTGTGTTGCTGTCTCCTTCATCCCCTGGTTGGTCTCTGTTCCTCCTTGTTGCCTGGTCTCCCATCACTGGCTACTCCTGTTCCTTGTCATTGTTTGTCCTCTGGTGTCATCTCTTTGTTTCTAGGTCCGTTCTTTTATCATGTCTAGGTCCTGTCCCCTCACCATCTCCCCTGGTCATCTCCTGTGTTGGATGCAGGAGTGACCTCGGAGTGGGGATGTGTACTGTCATACCCTTGCCTGTTGTTTCTGGATTTGGACCTCTGCATTTGGACCTCGCCTCAGTCTGCCTCATTTGTGGCACTCTGTGTTAAATGCATGTTAACAAAGGTTTTGTTATATCATTTACAGCTCTGAATTTATAAAAATAAATAAAAGAGAAATATGAACAATTATGACTTTCTGCACAACATCATAGGGCAGCTGTTTATGAAGGCAGGGATTATCAGTTTTATGATAAAAAGAATACAAGATGTCAAAGATGAAGATCAGTATTCTTTGTTTTGTGTGTGTGCATGTGCAAACAAGCAACAGAGGTAGTATGTTTTGTGTGTGTGCATGTGCAAACAAGCAACAGAGGTAGTAAAACAAAAAAGTGAAAGCTGAAAATGGGATAAAAAAGAAATTAATGTCATGATTTGGTTTGCATGTGCTCCTTGTTTTGGCCATGCCCCCATTACCCTGTTAGTTATTGTCTAAACCAGGAGTGTCAAAGTACAGTCCTGGAGGGCCACAGTGGGTGCAGGTTTTTGTTTCAGCCAATTTCTGCTGCTAATTGATTTCAAATAAATTAAATAATAATTAATAAAATAAAATAAATAATAATTACTGTGCCAATCCAGAAGTGCAAGCTGTCACGCCCTGTCCGCTATGATCCCCATGTCCACTACGTGTCACTGTTCCTTGCTGTCTTGTCATTTTCCCTATGTCCACTTGGTGTCATGGTTCCTTCCCTACGTATCCCCATGTTCCATGTTAAGTGTATTAGTAGTAGCCAGTGGTGTCTCGTTTAGGTCCCTATTTAAGTTCCCCCTTTGTTTCGATGTGTTGCCAGTTGTTGTATGAATGCATGTAAGTAGACACTGTTTGCTTTAGATTCCTTGACCTTGTTTTGATAGTCCTTGTTTTCCCAGAAGTCTATGTACCAGTACCCTGTTTCTTGTATTAAAACCTTCGCACATTAGACTCAACCCTCTCCTCCATTTGCTGGAAGCGTTACACAATCAAGCTTAATATTCAATAAGAGTTTTAAAAGCATGATGAAGACTTACTGATGTTGCTTCATATAATTTTTTTAACAGTTATGGTACACCTTTAATCTTTAAATCCATTTGTTGTTAATGATCACTTAAGTCACTGCTCCTGGTTAATCATTCTTTGTCATTGCCACCTGTTTCTGCTGTTTGTTAATTATTACAATTTGAATACAATTAATGATTACTGGTTTGAATTAAACACCACACTAAATTATGCAGACATATTCTGCTCAGGTCCTGAGTTAGAGGTCCTTTGCAATATCTGATTTGTATTTTTATTACACATCTTAAAGCTCACTTATTTTTTTTTTTTTAACTGTTTCTTTCTCTCACTTGATTAAGACAACTAAATGCAGACAGATGGAAATGATCAGGAAGAAAGAAGAGAAGCAAGGATGTGTTGATAATTTATATTTAATTAATGGTCAGTACTTTGACACCCTGGTCTAAAGGTTTAATGTTGGTGGTTACTCCCCTGGTGCCACTATATAGGTTGGGTTTTGTATTTGTCTCTTGGCCTGTTGTTAAAATCTTTGTGGCCTTTCTTGCATTGCATCGTCTCAGGTTTCACCTTTTAAGTTTGCCTGAATGTGAGTCTTCTTCATGGTCTGCCTTGTGTTCCCGCATTGTTTCCTTGGCCCTTTTGCCCCTGTGTAGCTGCCTATTGTGTCCTTTTGTAAGTTCACAGATTCCCTAAATACAAAAATATTAAAGAGGTTTTTTGAAATACTGCTGTTTTTCAGCTACATGTTGGTGGAATAAAAGTACACATATCTAAACAGGTTTAAATTTAATATTTGGTAAATGATAAATATTTATGCTGTGCCATGGGTATAAAGCCTGTGGGACTTAAATTGAAGTTGCTATTCTGCCTTGCCACATTCATTTGCAGCTATTTGTTTTGAAATCAAAATCAGTTTAAAATAGATACATAGTACATACCTGTAGGCAACTACTTTGTAATTAATGGATGATACTGAAGTCATCACCTAACATGGGATGTCCAGCTCTCCACACACACATACTGAAAACAGAAGGGTAACACCTGGACTGCATTTGCAAACTAGTTGTAAGCACATGTGGGAGAAACAGGCAGGCACAGCTGACCATGGGCATTGGCCATATAGGCAGATGCTAGGGGTCCTATCCTTCCACAGGGGCACACTAAAGAGCATGCAGACATTGTGCTGTCATGTGGGCTGTTACTGCTGCTCTGTTGTTATGTTCACGTGCACTGCATCTTAACAAATCACAAATGTGTTAATACAGCTGTCATAAATATTTCACTTGGTTTTAAACATGGACATGTGTGACATTTTGAGATTTAGGGGATGGTTATAAAAAAATTGTTTTTGAAAATTTTAATTTTTTTATCTTTAAGGAAATATAAAACTGAGAAAACAAAAATGGAAAAGAAAAACAAAGGAATAAAAAAAATGGATTTCATAGGGCTGTACATGATGACATATCCACCCATTCTCTATACCTCTTTTCCAATTCAGGGTCACAGGAAGCCTGGAGCCCATCCCAAGAAGCGAAGAGGACAGCCAGGGCAGGGTGCCAACCACCATAGGGCACACACTATAGGCACCCTATTTGAAGACACCAGTTAACCTAACCTGCATGTCTTTGGACTGTGGGAGGAAACCGGAGAATCCCACCAAGCAGGAGAACAACATATACACTCCACACACACAGACCCGAGGGGGAAAACAAACCCCATGGCTGGAGGTGCGAAGGCGCTAACCACCATGCCACCGTGCCACCTGATAACTTACACTAAATACCAAAATCAAAAAAATTATTAAAAAATCTGGGAATTATAGTCTATAAAGACTATTATGTCGTGATAGTTTGTAAAATTTATAATTTGTGTTTTATCTGAAATTAAGTATGAAACCAGGATTTTTGGAGCAAAAAAAGAACATAGTATACGGGCGTACACAGACTGCACGCATACAATAAATATATTACTGTATATACAGCATACTTGTTTGCATATTAAATACATGTTTTTTGTATAGTTAAACACATTTTTTTCTTAAATAAAATACATTTTTGTCTCTATCTAGAAGGATTCAGAAAGTAAAATCTATTAAAATGTTAGACCAGCAAATGTAATTTTAGAACATACATGGTAGGCAGATGACAACAGCTGGGACAGCAAAAGTTTAATGGATGTGTATTTTATACAAATAACATTTTATTAAAAGTGTTTTAGTGTTTGTCATATTGCTATTTTGCTGAATTTCTAGAACAGATACACGATTGCCTACACAATACAAACTAAAATTTTCATAATTATATGACATCTTATTCAGTTCTTAGCACAGAGTAGTTTGATGATCCGGATTCGTATATTTTGAAAGCTTATCCCATATATGGCTGGATTAAGCAACGGGGGAAATGTAAGAAAGTAGAGAGACATAAACATGCGGGATTCAAACGGTAAATGACTCATGTTATAGCGGCTTTGAATAACTTCAAAAAAACACCCAATGGCAAAATTCACTGTTGCTATCAGATGAGGGATGCAGGTCTGCAAAGCTTTTTTACGAGAGTCCTTGGATGCTTTCAGAC
>JABJVR010007813.1:0-11008 GCA_025773905.1 Chitala chitala | reverse complement strand
TCACTGTGCAGCACACTCAGTGGGCAGGGCACTCACTGTGCAGCATACTCACTGTGCAGCACACTCAGTGGGCAGGGCACTCACTGTGCAGCACACTCAGTGGGCAGGGCACTCACTGTGCAGCATACTCACTGTGCAGCACACTCAGTGGGCAGGGAGCTCACTGTGCAGCACACTCAGTGGGCAGGGCACTCACTGTGCAGCACACTCACTGTGCAGCACACTCAGTGGGCAGGGCACTCACTGTGCAGCACACTCAGTGGGCAGGGAGCTCAGTGGGCAGGGTATTCACTGTGCAGCACACTCAGTGGGTAGGGAGCTCAGTGGGCAGGGTACTCACTGTGCAGGACAGTCAGTGGGCAGGGCACTCAGTGGGCAGGGTACTCACTGTGCAGGACAGTCAGTGGGCAGGGCACTCAGTGGGCAGGGTACTCACTGTGCAGCACACTGAGTGGGCAGGGCACTTACTGTGCAGCACACTCAGTGGGCAGGGCACTCACTGTGCAGCACACTCAGTGGGCAGGGCACTCAGCACCACCGTGAGCTATGCCTGCCATCAGTGACATGTGCTTTGTTGCCTTCAGGTAGCCGTTATTTTAAAGCTAAGGCAGCAAGGCAGCTAATGCTATTGTTTCAGCCTTCCTTCACTTGCAATGAATGTTCTTATTACTTGGAAAATGAAAAGCTGAGTGCTGATGTCTCTCTGCAATGGGGTGGATTGTAAACTAGATTTATGTCTTGTTTGAAAGCTATAAAAACAACGTTCAACACAAAACTATTTAAATGTAAACTTACTATATGCATGTGTTCATCATGCATGCACTAATGTGTAGTCTAGTGTTTGCAAAGTTATGAATAAAGAGAGAAATGGTATTACAGTGTTGCGAGTGCTTTAACGGAAAGTAAATGTGTTCACATTATCTGGCCAGTTAGGCTTTAACAACATGCAATAAAATGTTAAGTGGATCTGTCCGAGACTACAAACGAAGCCTGTTTGTCTTTTTGTTTAGTAAGCAATGTTTGTTCAGAATATAGAAGGTGCCTTATGATAATATAATGGCAGCTAAATGCTCTATCACGTGCAAATGCAAGATTGGCTATGTGAACTATGAGACTGACCTCAGACGGCTGTTATTTAGTCTGGCTGTAACTAGCTAAGTTTGTTTGCTTTGTTAGATACATACGAGCCTTTGATTTTTAAGGAACAGATTCGTTTGTTGTAAAGATGTTAAAAAATGAAGCGTGTGACAGAGGCTGTTTTACTTTCCAGGGTTGTGGACATTTACACCAAATTCCATGCATTCTAAGAATTTTGACTTTACAAAGTGGAATTATTAATCATGTTTTTTGGAATGATTCACAAAACATTAATAACATTAATAACAATGTTATGTCTGAAGACATGGAGAGCACAGTTCTGGGGTTGTGTGTTTGTGTGTGTGTGTGTGTGTGTGTGTGTGTGTGTGTGTGTGTGTGTGCAATTGTGTGAGACCACGTACGTAATATGAGAGCATAAGGAACATAATCATGAGGTTCTATACCTCTTCTTAACTATCCTGTTGAGTGGGACAGAATGAAGCAGCCAGTTTGTGGTTCCTTGACAACAGCTCTATACCTGGTATAAGGGTGGAGTGTATGTGTAGAATTTTAGTTTTAAACTGGTGTCCCCTTTGCTGGACTGTTGAAGTCACACACAGGATCAGAGCCCCACAGTGCTGGAACCCGGCACTTCTACACTCTTGTAGCTGTGGATTCCAAGGGGATTTCGTTTTTCTTTCCATTTTTATATGAGAGCAATGATTCTTTTGTTAAATGAAAAATCTAATTTAGCTAATTTCCTTGTCAGTGTATCTGAAGTGGTTTCCAAACCAAGCATTTTGAAAATGGGAGGTGAGGGCCCCTGGGGGGGGGGTTAGGGGGGAGTAAGAGTAAAGGGTGTCTCTGATAAATGAAAGTTGTAATTACACTGATAGTCTTTGGCGCATTTTAGCACGGTAAGCAGTTTCCTGTGGTTCATGAGCTTCGGGGCGTGGGAGTGCCCTGAGAGGACTGTCGCATGGAGAGGTTTGGAGAAGAACAGACGGCTGGATCTGGCAGTGGTAGCACTCACCAAACCGCATTTTTCATTGTGGGGAGCCAGTTGGACACCAACACCATTAAACACATAGCAGCGAAGGAGGAAGCAGAACTGCCGCCCTGCTCGGCTCCTCCTGGACCAAACACATACGCCAGCAGCGTCCGACAGCAACACGCTAATCTACACAGCACTGAGAAGGACTCGGGGCTGTCTCCAAGAGCGTGAAACCGTTAAAGAGCTGAAGAACTTCCACGTGAGCTTCAGACAAATTCCCTGTAGGCTCACGGGTGTGCCTTGGACACGCTTTGCGATGAGGAGTCACAATAAGTGTGTCTTCAGAGCTGTGACAGTGACCGTGACTGCCT
Organism: Chitala chitala; assembly: GCA_025773905.1. Lineage (NCBI taxonomy): Eukaryota > Metazoa > Chordata > Actinopteri > Osteoglossiformes > Notopteridae > Chitala > Chitala chitala. The sequence continues at coordinate 8,566 of JABJVR010007813.1, read as the reverse complement.
CGCATGAAAGCCCTTGTTATGTTTTCTGGCTCCTCTTCACGGTTAGTCGCTTGATTTAAAGATCTGCTTTAACATCCTGTAGAACTGTCCTCTGTCGGTCAAACTACTGGTACGGCTGCTGAAGGACAGAACTCTTCCATCTTGCTGTCATGAAGTGCTGTCTGTCAGTAAGCCTGGGCCCTGCCTGGCAGTGAACAGACCTGTTGGTTTTGGAGTGGGGGTTTGGTGACCAGGCAGCTGGAATGCACTTCCCCCTTGTCTGTGTACACTCAGGCAAAGTGGGGGTTCAGAGTGGGTCCAGTGCTAAGAGCAGTACACATGCAGAGCCTCTGTCTCTGTGTCTGTCTCCCTCTCTGTCTGTCTCCCCCTCTATCTGTCTCCCTCTCTGTCTCCTGTCGCCACCATCCTCTGCTCCTCTTCGTGGCCCATCTCCTTTTGACTAACTGTCTGCGTTGTGCCTATCATTCCACAGGTTTCGCTCGTGTGTCACTGCTCTCTCTCCTTTCTTTCCGTTTGCTTGTTCATTTTACACTCCCCTCCTGGACGGCTGCCCCATACACTCTCTCTCAGTCAGCACGCCCGGCTCCCAGTCCTCACTCTGCCATGAGGCACGTCGGACCAGCTCCTGCTCAGCGTTCAGTCACGTGACAGGAAGGTGACAGAGGGAGCCTGCGCGGCTCTCCAGTTATGAAAGCTGCAAACCAAAGACTTCCCTGGCCTTTGTCTGTCTTCAGTTCACACCCTTCTTGTCCTAAATGACGTTGGTCTGAACCCAATCCGTGAGAAAACGGCCGTAGCAGACAATGTGGGTGCTGTGGACACCGTGTGCTCCTGTGACTGAAACGCGATAGGCACGTAAGCATGGCAAGTGACGTCTGCCTGACCAACAGACTAAAGGCACTTGGAGAGCCTTCCCAAACGAGCGGCCTTCCTCTGTTGGTCTGTTACATGGTGCACATCTTTATCATCTCCATGGCGGGGCCCCATGGGAATTAAGTGTTGGAGGGGTGCAGGCCCCTCATGGCAAAGGAAGAAAGAGGCGGCCCTCGGAATATTTTCCGCCATGAAGAAAGCATTTTTCCTCTAGGTATTCAGCTTGTCCCAGCGCTTCCACGCCAGTGTTTTTGCTTTCTGTCTTCCTCGCTCTGTCTCGGACAGCTTGTTCTCATTGAGCTTTGATTTCTTCCATTTTCTTCCGCACATGTGTTGACAGAAGTTTTTTAGACTATAATAAAATACATTAAAAATGACAGGGAAGGATGACCTGTGGCATTGTGGGATTTCTCTTAAACTGGCTGACACACATGCGCACACATACATACACATACAAAGTTCTACACAGACTTATAGACACATACAAACATCTGCTTACACCTACACACAAACGCACGCACACACACCCACACAAACACACACACACACACACACACACACACAGGCATAGACAAACCCTGAACACAGACTTGCACTCATCTATACACACACACACACACACACACACACACACACACGTGTGCACATGCACAAAGCTCTGTGTAAACTTATACACATACACAAAGATGTGCATACACTAACACACACACACACACACACACACACACACACATACACACTCATCCCTTCTCAGTATCTTACATAAGAAGAAGCCAAGCCCTGGAGGCTAAGGCTCTCTACAGATTGCCTGCACTCCGTGAAATTGGACATTTCTCCTTCTGATTTGCCGTGAAATAGCATGTTTGTCTGGGATTACCCTGTGTTAATGTTTAGTGTCAGGAGAAGCCGTGACCAAGGAATCTGATCGAGCGCCTGCCTTGTGCTCACTTCTCTCCCTCTGGAGGTGCTGGACAGACTGACAGACATGAGTCCGCAATGTCGGATGGAGCTATTATGTCTCTCTCTCTCTCCTTCACACACACACACACACACACTTTCTCTTTACTGCTCAACACACAATCATGCACCTATGAGCAGAGTCTGCAGCCATTAGTACAAAGAAATATATCATGGCGAGGGTGGTAGAAATAACTTACGGAAGCATGGAGAGTGTCTATAATACAGGGAAGATAAAGGCAGACGTAACACAGTAAAACAATTAGAAGATGAGATTTAAATAATATATGTGTGTGTTAATAACAGGGTGTGTTAATGCAGGTTTGTCTGTTGGGTCTGGTGTGCCGTGCACAGACAGCTATGATCCAGAACTGGTCACAGGGCTGCTGGAAGGTGGGGGGAGGGTTTGGGGCCATACTTTTCCCTGGCAGTCAGCTCCTGCTTCTCCTGCTAACTGGAAACACATGGCAGTCTCTCTCCTCACACACACATACACACATGTGTTTAAAAGACACACATACGCTCACTCACAAAGCTCCTGCTGCACCACACCCGCACATACACACGAAACAAGTGTAAAGACTTTTCCAACCTGCTAGCCTTAGAGATAACACCCCTTCTGACATCATAGCCAATGGTGAATGCATATACCAAATGGACTAAACATCTTGAAAGAGGTGAACATGTAATCCATTACAAACAAGAAATTTAACAGCCCCACCTGTGCCTCGTATTAGACAGGCCAGATTGCCACGTTTTGCACAGTGTGCAGAATGATGCGGCGCACATGGGCTGTACAGCTGTAGCATGTTCCCTGTGGTGTCTGCCAGCCACACCATCTCCAGCTAACCTCATAGCTGTGGCCGACCTGTGGATTCCTAAGACCTCCAGCTTTGGTCCTCTGCTCTTCTCTTCCAATTTGTTTATGTAAAGCAGCCTGTGTGCCGCTTTTGCTTCCTCATCTGGGCCAGGACTTAATGAAATACTAATCATTCTCGGAGAATTACACTGTCCAAAGCTATTGAATAAAGGCACAGTTCAAAGATGCGAGGGACTCCTTAATTGGAAAACACATGTTGCGCTGCTTTGATGTCTCTCCGTGTCTGTGTTGCTGAGCAGAACCAGCGCGCCTGCTTCCCATTCAGGGGCCTTTCACGGCTACTCCAGTGTGGCGTGGTTTTTACAGCACAGGCGGTCAGCGCAGTTTTGAGCACTCACAGCAAGCTGATGCGTCCGCCAGTTTGAACGCTCTCGCCAGTGCCACCTTTATGGGTGAACAGTGATTAAGGGTAGCGAGTTGCCACGCAGCTCTGCCCCTGGCTATGCTGGTAAAAGTGGTGGGTTCTTTCAGACCTGCTCCGCTGCTCTGTTTGCTCGCCAGCCCCTCGTTCTCCTCTCCATCGTGTCAGCTGCTTTGTTGGAGACCACTCATGAATGGCTGGTCAATATTGACTTGCTCTTGCTTTCTGTGTCTTGCCCAATAGGGCAGAGCGGCGTTGCTGGGACAGGCCATGAAGGGAAAGCTGGGGGGGGCGGGGTGTTGGCAGCTGGTGGCAGGGCTTCTCCAGCGAAGCTTTGTTGCTTCCCTTCATTTTCTCGAGGTGGCAAAGAATGGATGAGAGAGGCGATATCCCCGGTTGCCAAGTCAAACAGTGGGGTTTGTTTGTGGACAAGTGTAAAGAGAGCAGAGGTAATCCCCCCGCCGTTATTAACTCTACTGCCAGGGGGCCGAGAGGGGCCAGGGAGAGGTGGGGATTATGTGTGGGCAAGTGCCCCCCCCCCTTTGGGGTGGAGGAGAGAGAGTGGTGGAGTGAGGGGAGAGGGGGGAGAGAACACAGGAGGGGTGACAGAGTTTGAGGCCGGTGGATCAGAGAGAAGGATGAAGAGATCGGTCACCCACTGAGCAGGGGTAGTGGTTGGGGGGTGGCAGTGCCCGTTACTGAGGCCTTGGAGCAGGAAAGAAGAGTGGGGGTGTGGAGTGGGAAGAATGGGCAACCTGTCTGCACAGGACAGGCTTACAGCCCCCTGCCACCAGCGTGGCTCTGAGCTAATTGCAGTGGACAGGAACGCAGAACACAAGCGAAGTAGCAGCAGCCAAGGACGGAGAAGCTTACATAGAGTGTAAGGAGGAAGCGGGAAGTAGGAATGAAGCAAAGTACCTTCACTTTTCATCCCAGGTCCATTAACAATGATCCTCGTAAGATATGTATACAGGTTTTCACAATAGGAACGTTACTCATGACTGGAATATTTTACAGTAAAACCTGGTGCATAACACAGGCCTCGTGATCCGATGAAGGGGTTGCAAACCTACAGATAAGTGCAAGTTACGACTCCAAAAGAAGCCAAGGCCTTGTAAAAACATTTTGGCAATTTTTGAAGCTGGAAATTGCATTTGAAGCCCTTTTTTAATGCTTCAGTTTTGTTTTTATTGAATTTGACGGGTTACCGAGTTACATCTGAAAAAGCTTTACGACGTTAAGAGGTAGATGATAAAACTGCCGGAGACGATGGTGAAGGTATCATTTGGGGCGAGGGGGACACATGAGTTGTAGTGTTCTTTCTGGCTCATAGAAATGGCTGTTTCGGAAATGGTTTGACTCAAACTGCACTCTGCAATAAATATAAAAATGGACTAAATTGGTGGAAGGAACACAGAAGAAACTTGAAAAATACAGTTGCACTGCGCATACCATGTACACAAGACAGGAAAGTGTAATGACAGGCAAAAAACAGGCAAAAAGGAGAAATGGAGATGCAGTGAAAATGCCACAGAGTTCTTCAGCCATTTAATGCCCGTCCCTGCTGACCTCCTTCAGACAAGGCCCCCTTTAACAGCTACGTTTTTGTGGGGGTGCGTCCCGTTCCCTTTACAGGAGCAGCAGGGCTCCCACACGGGTCTCTGCGCAAATCAGACAGGAGTAGGTCAAGGTGGGCAGGGCAGGGAGGTGCTGGATTTGTGGCTGGCCCACGGGAGGTCTCGGCCTGTGTGTTATTACAGCCACTCAGCTCACAAGGCCTCAAGGAGACGCCAATATGACCCCCCCCCCCTCCTTAAAAGGGATCCAATTGTGAAGCAAAACAAACCTTTCAATGTGAGCCAACAGGGGAACTGGCTGTGGCAGAGCGATGTTTTGTGTTGTTTTCAGTGAACTTTCTAATGCGACTCTTATGGGAGTATCCAGAGCCTGCAGTGCTGACCTGCTTTCGGGCCTAGTCTCTTGCTATAGATTATGACCCCAGGCCAGAATGGCCACTTTTGCTAGAAAGCAGAGCCAGAAGGGGCCAAAAAAAAACTGAAACAACAGAAAAAGGGAATTGGACACAAACGCATCCAGCTGCAACCCATATGCTTTAAGGGTTTGATTTTATTTGTTGTGTTACTCCGCTGCTCTCTTCGTCTTCCTGGTCTTTTCTCTCCAGCCATACATATCGCCAGCAGCCCAAACACCACTCCCTCTCTGTCAGGCATGGTGCCCGGGGAGCACGCGCAAGAAAAATCATATTACACACTGTCATCAGCCTCTACTCATTACATGCAATAAAACAACTGAAAATTTTGGTTGGGAAACCAGGGACTTAAACGTCAACAAACATCCAGTTGAATGTAACTCTAGGTCAGTTGCGTATGCATTTTCTCATGTGTCCATGCATTGCCTTCCTGCCTCTTTTACTGGGCTGGTGGAGGGGGCTTTTAAAAATTCTCCGATTTTTTTGCTTTAGCTTTCTTCATTACTACCAGGGAAATATTGGAATGCATTGGTTTTGAAAAATATTGCATTCCAGAGCATTCAGTGCCAGGCTGTATTTCACACTGTTTCTGTACCATCTTTATATGACTGTTATAATTATTTTACTCGTGTAGCAAAAACATCCACATTATGAAGGGACTACAAGTGGCCAAGGTATCTCATCTTTGACACAATGAAGGTTTAATATTTGCTCATAGCATTAGGTGCCCTGGATTCTTGATGAACATTCCAGTGAACTTGCAGGACAGGACAGGACAGCTATGAGCTTGCAGGACAGGATATCTGTGATCTTACAGGACAGGACAGGACACCAGTGAGCTTACAGGACAGGATACCTGTGAGCTTACAGGACAGTTTAGGACACCTGTGAGCTTGCAAGACAGGACAGGACACCTGTGAGACTGCAAGACAGGACAGGACACCTGTGAGATTGCAGGACAGGACACCTGTGAGATTGCAGGACAGGACAGGACACCTGTGAGATTGCAGGACGGGTGACTGGGAAGTTTACACCAACAGCAGATAATTTTGAGCAGGAGGATGTGTATGAATGTCAGCTCACTCTGACCCCCCTTTGCTGAACTCACAGTTTACAGCATAACTTACACCAGAGTACTGTTTTCTTTGTGGTAATTTTTTTTTTTGGGGGGGGGGGTCAGTATACCATACTCCACCCATAGCCTGGCATGTTTTCCCTGTTTAGGGAGTCTCCTAGTGCTGGCAAGACTACAGAGAGAGGGGGCAGGTGAGGTGGTACCAGTTCACAGCTCCATGTTGAGCCCCAGGACTAACCACCCATGGGCCCCGCCCGTGGTGGTACGTCTGGCAGCAGCAGAGAGGCACAGAACGGCAGGGTGCCACATGGGTTGGGCGGTGGAGTGTGCACAATGCAGCCTGGCAGACAGAGCTCAGCAGGAAGAAAGTGAAATGAGGTACAAACAGAGGTACAAACAGAATAATGGATCACCATAATACTTAGAATATAAAGGGCTAAGAGGTTCTGTATCGTCTTGAAGGAGTCGGCCTGTGTAAGTGCACGTGCCAGTATAACAAAAGAGTAAAAAGCTTTGACCAAGAGATACACATCCTGCATTTCTTTCCTAAAAAAATCCTGACAGCCTAAACCACAGAGCTAGACAAAAAATGTGTGAGTAAATTGAAACCAAACCATAAAAATATGTGATGACTTCTGGCAAAAGTGAACAGAACTGATTAATTGTGGTAGTGAGTGTCTCTTGTGAGTTTGTGAGATTTGCAGGGGATTCATCAGACTGATACCTTTGGGGAGGCTGTAGGTGAAATGGAGTGAGTAGTCTTTATTCGGGGGGGGTGTCTCTAAAGTTTTCTTAGATAGCAGCACAAATGTTTCACATATAATTGCCCTGGGAGGGCTTGTCAAACTGGATACATGTGTGTGTGTGTGTGTGTGTGTGTGTGTGTGATGGGGGTCATGTTGCTTCACCCTGCTTTGCATCCTGTGTTGGCTGTTATAGACTGCCTCCCCCCAAAGAGTTTGAAAATTATTATATTAAATTATGTCATGTAACTTTATCTATTTAAATACAAAAGCACACTAATTGTTCCTGAAACTTAAAAATGTATTCCACTTGGTTTTCAAGAATTGTGTAAGAAAAACTTTTGGGGCTTTTAGGTCAAAACTGCATAATTTGTGCCGTAATAAAAGATGACTAAAACAGAAAGAGCAGGTGACCAAATAATTACAGAAAATAATAAAGGAAATAAATTGTCTAGCCATAAAAATGAGTTTATGTCAGAATTAGTTGGGAAATGTATATCTGTGTGAAACTGAATCCAGTATACGCTGAGTGATGACGGACAGCTGCAGCTTGTCTACTGGGCCAACCAAAGGCAAAATTGGAAAGGGGGAGGGTTAAAGGACTATGAGTTAACCCCTTGTATCTGACACAACTACAGGGTCACTTGGCCTGCTGGTTACAGCAGACCATAAATTGTCCCTAAAGAGGGCTTACTTTTTGCTTTAATGGGGGCTGTAAATTTTGGCATTCTGACCCTGGGTGAACTTTTTTTTTTGAAGGGCCTCTTTCTTCCTTTTTTACTTTTTCTTTGCTTTCAGAGCGTGAGGTAAACTGATCTGTCTGTTCTGAAGGCATTATTATCAAAGTATTTAAATTTTTAATATTATACCCTTATACTGAGTTATATAACTTCTGTTTTGCTAAATGTGTAATTTTGTTCATAATGGCTGGTGTGCACGCGTGCGCGTGTGTGTGTGTGTGTCCATTGGGTTTGTGTGTGCACATTTTACTTCTGCAGGCTCACTTGGAGAAGAAGTTATCAGAAACTGCATTTAGTTGGAGCTACATAAGGCAGACTCCTGCTTTTCATGAGACTGGAGACCAGTGCATGGGCACATGGTGATATTTGGCAAATGGCAAAGCGTAGCCTTTTTCTATGCAAGTGCATTTTGGCCAGTGAGAAATGTAATAATAATATAAAACATAAATATTACTTGCAAGTGTACGTGAAAGGTAAATAAACAAAACTAAATACAGGTCGTCCTCGACACGATCGGTTTTGACCAACCAGTCGTAACTCGATTTGGTCGTAAGTCGGCCTATGCAAAAATTACCTTACATATTTTAAACTGTATAATGATATCTGATGTCGTCAGCTGGGGCTGCGTTCGTCAGGTTTTCAAACACTGTATACTAAAGTACATTTAGTTTAATAATGCAAAATAATTGCATAAACACCACATACTACAGTACAATTGGTTTAATAATTGCGGCTGGGGCAGCGTTGGGGTATTCTGTTTTTCATAAACATAGTGAGCGTTGCCTGAACTGTTTGTTTCTTTTTCTCCTTGTACATTTAAATGAAATGCATCATGTACCATCCGTTCAATCGCGGAACTGGTCGTGCTGCCGGGAGCCGGGCGAAACTGTCGTATGCTCGTACGGCCAGGTGGGCAACGCTCACCAGACATACCGGTTGTCGTCGTG
>JABJVR010007811.1:0-11188 GCA_025773905.1 Chitala chitala | reverse complement strand
CAGTCCTCCCACTCTCACTATCACTCCAGCCCCCCCACTCTCACTGCTCCCTCTCACTCCAGCCCCCCCACTCTCACTATCACTCCAGCCCCCCCACTCTCACTGCCCCCTCTCACTCTAGCCCCTACTAAGCCTCGGACCTTTTGAGCTTCAGCAGGCAACAGTGAAGCAGGAATGACTGAAATATCACTTCAGCAACCTTCTGCTCCCTGTCCTGACAACACGCTTCTCAATCATGTACCCGTAAGTGTCTTGTCAGTTTCCCTCTGTCCATGCCTGACACCTAAATGAACAATGTTTACATCCCAGACTCTTCTCCACACCTAACCTTAAAATGGTATGTACACAGCTGTCCATACATGAAATAAATGGAACATCTTCTGACTGGATCTTCTTGTAGGCCAAGACATATTTTTAAAATCTCTGACTAAAGTGATCTGTACAGCAAATGCCACAAAAAGGCATTCCGCAGTTCTGTAGAGTGAGGACCTCCTAACCATATTATGTATTACTTCATGTTGACCTGCCACACTGTTTCAGTGAAGAATAAGTGAAAATAACTTCTCTGAATTGATCAATCATAAATTGATCATTAATCCAAGAACAATGCAGAGCAGATGTGTCCAGTCACTGTCCTGGGGGGCCACAGTGGTGCAGGTTTTTTCTTCCAACCAATTCAGTCATTGTAATTTGTCCACTGTCTTAATTGAATATCAATTACATGCTTTCTTCATTCTTACTGATAATTCACATCTGTCTACATTGAGTTGTCTTAATACATGTAGAGAAAATAGGATTTACAAAGAAGAAACGTAAAAGCGAGACTCTTGTACTTTAAGACCTGTAACAAAATTATAAATCGCACATTACCAGGTCCCTCTAACCAGAATCAGAGCAAACGATGTCTGGATGATTTAGCATGGTGTTTAATTTAAGCAAGTAGTCATTAATTGTATTGAAATTGTAATAATTCACAAATACAACAAACAGGTGCTAACAAGGAAAAAATGCTTAATGACGAGCAGTGATTTCAGTGATTATTAACAAGAAATGGGTTAAAAGATCAAAAATATCCTGTAACTGTTAGAAACTATAATATTAGAAGAAGCAACAAATGTAAATCTTTGTCATGCTTTAAAATTTCCTGTTAAAACTAAAAAAGTCAATATTTAATTGACATTAAGGTTCAACAGCAGAAATTGGCTGAAACAAAAACTGACACCCACTGCGGCCCTGCAGGCCTGTGACTGGACACCCCTGACACAGAGAGGGCACCAGATGTGTCTGAGGAAAAATAGTGGCACAATAATGCTGATTTTTGTGCCACTTTACATTTTTTACTGAGGATGTTGATGTTAAAAATTCAAAAATAAAAACAAGGTGAACCATCTGGCATTCCTCCTCTCTCCAGATGTATTTTGAAATAAGGTTCAAAGCAGAAAAGTTCAACACAAAGGTGGGATGAACATGATAACTTTACAAAATATTATGTGGAGAAAAATGAAAGACTGAAGCCACCATGTCAGCAGATGTACATACCAGGCTGACCAAATGAGGAGAACATGTTACGGAGAAAGGGCTGTTTCCCAATGAATATGAGTTTGGCTGTGGAAGGGGACAGAGTCAGTGAGAAAGGGGGGACTTTACATTTGAAAGAAGTATTTATCTGAAGGTAGCAGCAAGGCTGCACAGAGGAGTTGAAATGTTTCTCCTAAATGTAAAGTGAAGTTGAGCTGCAGGGACACAGCAGGGGACCCAGAAACAGCTCCAGACAACAGCTCATTGGGAGGTGCTCTCTGTCAACCCTCTGCCTCTAACTCTCTTACTCCTCCCCAAACACCCCTTTAATGAATAGAAACATGCACTAAACTGTAACTATTCATCATATGCAAAAAGAAAGAAGGGAAAATAAAAAGCAAGGTATCGCGTCTGTAAAATGCCTCACTTTCTCCTGCATTATGAAGGATATCTTATATCCTGGCTGACCCAGCCTCTGGTCAGGAAGTGCTTGCCAGACGACAGCTGATAGGACAGGCCACTTGAGCTCTGATTATTGCAGGCAGGGAGAACAGTGAAGTAGCATGAGCAGTGGTGCAGTGAAACTGGGAAAGGGGTCTTCTCTTCATTGTCACAAGAATGAAACAATGTAACAATCACACGCCACAGACTTCATTTATAATTAAGAATACTGGTACTCATGCCCACATGGGGCAGGAATTTGAAATATTAGGACCCTGAGGTTTAGAAAGGAACAAATTAACAAGTGTGGGTGAGGCCTACCCATGATATATTCACACGGTTTAGACTGCTGCTGAAAGAACTGCTAGAGCGTTGGGAAGTCAGAAGGTGTGGGGATGTTGTCTAATGACAGCGTGATGCTGTTGCAGGTGATTTGACTGTACTTGATATTACAGCGCTGACATATTTTGTGGTTCATATGTACTTGCTGTTTATATGGTACTGAAAAGATACAGCACACCGGTTATTCTCTCCATGTATGCATTAACATAAGCCTGGTTTTCTCTCGATCACTTCCCATCTTACCCAAACAGGAGCAGCTGCCTTCTGACAATGTGCCTATGCAGTTGCCTAATTAGCGGTATGATTAATCTGAGGAAATTATGCAAATTCTACAACAACTGTCTGTTAGGCATTGCCTGTTTTTACTGTTTTCCTGACTCGAACGTTGCCAATGTAAAATCAAAAACAACGTGAGGTATTTAACATACATTTATGACTTTGCAGCAATTTTCCTGGGAACTCTGACAAATGCAAATGAGCCTTGTTTTGTTTAATGATAGTAATCCATGAAGGCATTAATCAAAAAGGCTATACATTTTTATTAGGTGCCTGTTATTACTCATAAGTGACAGGCTGACACATATACAAGCCATATTACATAGATTTGTATAATGATGAGTAATTTCCTTCAGACATTTATAATCAGGCTCTATATTCTTTTTTGATACATTGACATGTTTTTTTATATGCAGGAGAGGTGTTTGAAACCAGAGCACAAGGCTTGCCAGAACAGAACTCTGCATGTTTGAAAAGCACATCTAAGATGACCATGCCGTACGATACTAGGGCAAATCACCGGTTCCTCCATATGGGAAACTATTAAACAGGAATTTTCATTAAATCCAAACACTATCAGTATAAGAAAAATGAACAACTGCAGTACAACCTATTAAATTGTAATAGGGTCATTTGGCATTTTTAATAGAAGATCTGCAAAATATTTTACTTTAGTGTGTGGTTTAATGGCTGTGTGGATAAACCAGGCCCCTAAATTTAACTTTCTTAACTGTCTTATTGTTTATTGAAAGCAGAGGCTCCAAGATCTAAATTGACTAATTTCTTGCTCCAATCAGCTCTTAGCAAGTTTTCAATACTTAGTGATCCAGCCTCTTTATTTTTAATTACAGATGGTATTTAGGTCTACTGAGGCATGGAATATCCTCTAGCTATGATAGACTAGAAATATTTTTCGTGTTAACAGAAAGCCTTTCTCTTGCTTGATCAACACTCTGTCTTTGTGTCAGTGACAGTATTATTAACTGTGCCACCTGCACTGAAGTGATTCTGCTCAGAAGGAGCTGTCTACAGGTAAATATACAATGTGCTTACCCTAAAAGCACAGTCACAATGAAATGCTGATCTGCTGTTCTGTTTGCCCCCGCACAAATTGCACTTAGCAAGGATAATCAATGAGACACTTTCAGTATCATTCAGGTTGAAGCTTGTCCTTAAATCTCTCCTGACTGCCAATCCTTCCTGTTTTGGTGTCGGTAGGCATCACTCTGACAGGCCAGTGGATTGTGATGAGACAAACAGGCTCTACTCCTGTGCTCAGATGCACAGGTCAGTGATGCTGCCTCATGCAGCCTGAGGCATGTGTGGTAAGACACCTTAAGGACAGGTTTTGGATGAGTTTATGGAGCTGTGACAGGGTTGAACAGGACGCCCAATGACAGCGAGTGCAGAGCAGGTCTTCCAGAGAGCACCTGTGCAAACACAGCACCGTAAACTCAATGTGAAAGAAGCAACTGAGGACACGGCCATATCCCAACACAGTGACAAACAACACTCAACTCTTGTTAGTACACCTACACGCATTACAGGAAAACGAACACAAAAGAAACAGAAAGAAAGGAAGAAATAAACAAGAAGTCGTTAGGACTGTCTCAGCCACTGTTTTACTGGAAATGGGACTTGACAATGGTTTGTTATTGCAGCTGCTCATATTAAACTATTTAGTGATTGATATATACACTGTATTGCCAAAAGTATTGGGACACCCCTCCAAATCATTGTATTCAGGTGATCCAATCATCTCCATGGCCACAGGTGTATAAAATCAAGCACCTAAGTATGGAGGCTGCTTCTACAAACATTTGTGAAAGAATGGGTCGCTCTCAGGAGGTCAGTGAATTCAAACATGGTACCGTGATAGGTTGCCACCTGTGCAATAAGTCCATCTGTGAATTTTCCTTGCTACTAAATATCCCATGGTCAACTGTTAGTGGTATTATAACAAAATGGAAGCAACTGCAAACAACAGCCACTAAGTGGTAGGTCATGTGAAATGACAGAGCGGGGTCAGCACTTGCTGAAGCACACAGTGCACAGACATCACCATCTGTCTGCAGAGTCAACAGCTACAGACCTCCAAACTTCTTGTGGCCTTCAGATTAGCACAACAGCAGTGCATAGAGAGCTTCATGAAATGGGTTTCCATGGCCAAGCAGCTGCATCCAAACCTTACATCACCAAGTGCAATGCAAAGCGTCAGATGCAGTGGGGTAAAGCACGCTGCCACTGGGCTCTAGAGCAGTGGAGACGTGTTCTCTGGAGTGACAAATCACGTTCTTTGTCTGGCAATCCAATGGACGTGTCTGAGTTTGGCAGTTTCCAGGAGAACGGTAGTTGCCTGACTGCATTGTGCCAAGTGTAAAGTTTGGTGGAGGGGGATTATGGTGTGGGGTTGTTTTACAGGGGGTGGGCTTGGCCCCTTAGTTCCAGTGAAGGGAACTCTTAAGGTGTCAGCATACCAAGACATTTTGGACAATTTCATGCTCCCAACTTTGTGGGAACAGTTTGGGGATGGCCCCTTCTTATTCCAACATGACTCTGCACCTATGTACAAAGCAAGGTCCATAAAGAAATGGATGAGCAAGTTTTGGGTGGAGGAACCTGACCTCAACCCAATACAACACCTTTGAGATGAATTAGAGCGGAGACTGCGAGCCAGGCTTTCTCGTCCACCATCAGTGCCTGACCTCACAAATGCGCTTCTGGAAGAATGGTCAAACATTCCCGTAGACACACTCCTGATCCTTGTGGACAGCCTTCCCAGAAGAGTTGAAGCTCTTATAGCTGCAAACGGTAGGCTAACTCAATATTGAACCCACGGACTAAGACTGGAATGCCATTAAAGTTCATATGTGTAAAGGTAGCCATCCCAATACTTTTGGCAATATAGTGTATGTGTGATGCTTTGGGTAGCGTTCTGCTGGGAAACCTTGGGTCCTGCCATTCATGTGGATGTTACTGTGATATGTACCACCTACCTAAACATCAAGTGTGAGGTGTTGACTTGGCCTCCAAATTCTTCAGATCTGAATCCAATAGAGTACCTGTGGCATGTGCTGGGAAAACAAGTCTGATCCATGGAGGCCCCACCTTGCAACTTACATGACATATAGGATCTGCTACTGACATCTAGGTGACAGATACCACAGCATACCTTCAAAGGTCTAGTGAAGTCCATGCTTGAAAGGTTCAGGGCTGTTTTTGTGGCAAAAGGGGGACCTACACAATATTAGGCATTTGGTCCTAATGTTATGGCTGATTGGTGTACACACACACACACACACACACACACACACACACACACACACACACACACACACACACACACACACATATATATATAATATTAAATATAAACCAAAACAGGAGAAAAACAATGTGGTCAGAAACACAGCACTATGCATTATTCTTTATTAAAAGTGGTAGGACAGTAAAAGAATTGTGTGTAAATTATGGTAGGGACTTTTAAAAATGCAGGTTTAATGGATATTAAGGCACAGAGGAGAGCAGGAAGATGCTGGGAGGTAACGTAAGTGAGCTTCTCTGTGCTCCTAATGAGGCAGTAGATCTTATATCAGATGACAGAGAATAGCCTACAGTGTGTAACCAGAAACTGGTACAACTCTAACTTATCATGAAACATCATTCCACAATGTGTCACTAACAATACATTATGTGTTTAATAAAAAAATCTAGTTGTACCTTACTTTAACATACTTTTACCAATTTGTTGAAGTAAAGTACCCTGCAGGTGTCTTTCAGACACATTCCCCCTACCAGTAGTCCTGTATTTACTGTATCATCACTCTTTGTCTGTACACATCCTGATTCTCAGAATAGAACATCCTGAAACAGATGACAGACTACATGTCAGTGTTGCTCTACAAATTGATCCGCATTCAGGCAGAAATATATTAATCATAAGGATTTTCAAGGTATTAACCTTGGTTATGATTAAATTATTGCTGTGTGCACCTGAAGTTTGTTATCTGTATCAG
The DNA here is from genome assembly GCA_025773905.1 of Chitala chitala. Taxonomy (NCBI): domain Eukaryota; kingdom Metazoa; phylum Chordata; class Actinopteri; order Osteoglossiformes; family Notopteridae; genus Chitala; species Chitala chitala. The sequence continues at coordinate 4,595 of JABJVR010007811.1, read as the reverse complement.
TCCTTGGAATGTGCATGCAATTGAAAATTTTTTAAAAATTAAAAAATATTCTCAGTGGTTTCATAATCAAACAAGTTACTTCATTCTGTGTTAGTAACCGGTATGTGTAAGTGTGGTGATTATATAGTATAGTAGAGACGGAACATGAGAAGCTCGAGAAATACCAAGGGCTGAAAGAAGAGCTAGAAAAGATGTGGAAGGTGAAGGCAACAGTGGAACACTCAGGGCTGTGACCCCCAAACTGGGAGCGTGGCTCCATCACATCCCAGGAACAACATCTGACATCTCTGTACAGAAAAACACAGTCCTAGGAACAGGCAAGATACTGCTCAGGACCCTCAAGCTCCCAGGCCTATGGTAGAGGACCTGAGCTTGAAGGAGAAAAGACCGCCCACAGGCTCTATTGGGAGTCATTTTTATGTCCAAAGGAAAGTCACACATGCCTTTGGAGGCAGTGTTAGCAGTGTTATTAGCTGGTAATGCTTCAACTGGTCTGGTCTAAACTCAGTAATGTTATGCTGCAATAAAATGAAGTCAGCCGAGTATCTGAATCTACTGAATGTCCAGGTTCTCCCATCAGTGGGTATTTTCTTCCCTGATGACAAAAGCATATTCCAGGCCGACAATGTCAAGATTCATCAGGCTAAAATAGTGAAACAGGGGTTCAGGGAGCATGAGGAATCACTCACACACATGAACTGGCCACCACAGAGTTCTGAATGTTTGGAAATCTTTAAGATATGCTAGAGAAGGCTTTAGAGAGAGGTTCAACTCTCTTGTCATTACTATAAGATCTTAGTGAAAAATTAATGCTGACGTGGATAAAAGCAAATGTTGAGACATTGCATTGCATAAGATTGTCAAAACAATGCCACAACGAATGCATGCCATAATCAAAGCTATATATATATATATATATATATATATTAGAGGATCGCTGATTACATTGGCCAACTATTGGTAACATTTGATACAGTAAATTTACCCATCAGGCTTGAGTATCAAACATAATGCATGCACACTTGCAGATTATGAAGGAAGAAAAATATCTGCTCTGTGTAATTACAAAAAAATATATAGCCTTTCATTCTACATATTTTAGGAATGTATTTTTTTCTCATTTGATACAATGGACAGTATATATATATAAACAGAACTCCTGAAACAGCCAGCATCATTATCAGCATGAAGCCTAGAAATGTGTGTGTGTGTGTGTGTGTGTGTGTGTGTGTGTGTTGGACACTTTCCCTTGCACTTATGTAGTTATGTTTACAATAATAACAACAAAAAACAACAACATCAGTTGCAGAAGATCACACTCACAGGTACTGCACATACCCTAAAAAAGCTCCTGATTGTCCCTTGATCTCTGGCTGAGACTCAGTCAAGAAGCCTCCATCACAACAGGCTAAGACAATTAAACAACAACAACTCGGATCATAGTTATGATTAAAACAGTAAGGTCGAAGATGGCGGCGCATCCACTTGCAGTGGCTTTGTGCTCTCCCGTTAACCGTTATTTATGTTACTTGTTCATTCTGTCTATTTTGTTACTATGCACACGTTTCACAACTTTTTACAAATTACGCCGACATTCCAACGGACATAGCCCAAATGCGAGCTCCGTGGATCACCATCCCACCGAGGTGGAGCCAGAGATCGCGTCGGAATAGGAAACAAAAGTGAAGACGACGAGTGGGTATGCAGGCCCGGCTACGGAAGGCTCCCCACAGACCACCGCTCCTGAGTATCTTCCTATCAAATGTTCAGTCCCTAACCAACAAACTGGATGAGCTGAGGCTGTGGCCTAACACACAGCGCTTGCTAAGGGATTGCTGTGTGCTGATCTTTGTTGAGTCTTGGCTCAACGACTTGGTTCCTGACTAGCAGGACTGTGTACCGAGCAGACAGAACAGCTGACTCCAGTAAGTGCAAGGTAGGGGGACTCTGTGTGTACATAAATAACAACTGGTGTACCAATCATGCTGTGATTGAGAGATTCTGCTCCCCAAACTTGGAATACATGTCCATTAGATGCAGACCATTTTACCTACCTAGGGAGTTTCCTGTTGCAATTATAATCACAGTGTCTGTCCCGCCTCAAGCTAATGCTAAGATAGCGTTAGCATGGCTACAAGCGTCTATTAGTAAACAACAGGATATGTACTCAGAGGCTGCTTGCATTTTTGCTGCAGATTTTAAGCATGCAGAACTCCGCTCTGTGCTCCAGAATTTCCATCAGTATGTGATCTGTCCCACTAGAGGGTCAAACACACTGGACAAACTGTATACAAACATTAAGAACTCATATAAAGCCATCACTCTTCCAGCCCTGGGGGACTCTGATCACCTCTCACTATTGCTAATGCCTGCCTACAGACCCCTCATCCAAAGGAATAAAACCATTACAAATACAATGAAAATGTGACCTGAGGAAAGCACAGCTCAACTCCAACACTGTTTCCAGTGCGCACAGTGAGAATTATTTGCACAACAGGCTATGTGGGATACGGAGATAGATCTTGAAGAATACACCTCAACCGTCCTTTTCTACATTAACAGATGTGTGGACACTGTGACTGTGGGCAAGAAAATTAAAATGTTTCCTAACCAGAAACTATGGATGAATAAAGAGGTGAAGATCCTAGTAAAAGCACGTAATCAGGCATTTAGGTCTGGAGATGCAACCGGTTATAGCACCGCTAGGTCTGAGTTGAAGAAAGGAATAAAAAAGGCCAAGGACATTTACTGGCAATGGGTAGAAGACCAATTTAACACCATGGACACCAGGGATATGTGGAAGAGCATTAAAGCCATTATTGACCAAGGATGCTCTGCCACCCCCTACGGTGATGTCAGTATAGCCGATGACCTCAACAACTTCTTTGCCCGCTTTGAACCTAGCAGCCACAATCCACCAGGAAGAGTAACTGCTACAGAGGAGGGCACAGCCCTCAAAATCAGGCTGAGCACACATGAAGTACAGCAGTCACTGCGGAGAGCCAACCCCTGCAAAGCGGCAGGTCCAGACAGAGTCCCTGGATGCATGCTCAGGACCTGTGCAAGCCAGCTGGCTGAGATATTTTGTAACATCTTTAACCTTTCCCTGGAGTTGGAAACAGTGCCCATGTGCCTCAAGTCGGCCATCATAGTTCCGGTGCCAAATAAAACACGTGAACAACATGAACAATTACCGGCCAATTGCCCTTACACCCATAATAATGAAATGTCTTGAAAGCTGGTTCTACCCCATATTAAGGCCCAAATCCCATCAACATTGGACTCTCACCAATTTGCATACAGAGCAAATAGATCTATGGAGGATGCCATCGCTCTAGCTCTCCACACTGCACTGATGCACCAGGAGGGGCGGGGCACATATGTGAGGATTCTCTTTGCAGACTACAGCTCCGCTTTCAATACTGTCATCCACTCCCAGCTCATTCATAAACTGGATCGGTTGGACCTGAGCGCATCACTGTACAACTGGATCTCCAGCTTCCTGTCGGAATGCCCACAAGTGGTGCGCTTGGGTCCACACATCTCATCTTCCATAACACTGAACACTGGCACCCCACAAGGCTGCATACTATCCCCGATTCTGTACTCGCTGTTCACTCATGACCGTGTCCCTGCACATAACTCAAACACAATCATAAAATTTGCAGATAACACGACTGTGATCGGGCTGATCTCTCAGGGAGATGAATCAGCCTATAGAGCTGAGGTGCAGAATCTGGTGAGGTGGAGCTCTGCAAATAATCTGTCCCTCAACGCTGGAAAAACAAAAGAGCTGATCATCGACTTTCAGTGATCAGGGGATGATAAAGAACACCTCCCCATCCTCATCAATGGGGACTGTGTGGAACGGGTCTCATCCTTCAAGTTTCTGGGAACCTGCATCTCAGACAACCTCTCATGGACACCCAACACCACTGCACTGCTGAAGGGGTCCCAACAGCATCTCTTTTTTCTAAGAATGCTGAAAATATCTGGCCTTCCTCAGTATGTCCTACTCTCCTACTACAGCTGCACCACAGAGAGTACCTTGACATACTGTATCTGTGTGTGGTTCAACAGCTGCACCGCAGAGAGTACCTTAACACTGTATCTGTGTGTGGTTCAACAGCTGCACCGCAGAGAGTACCTTAACACTGTATCTGTGTGTGGTTCAACAGCTGCACCACAGAGAGTACCTTAACATACTGTATCTGTGTGTGGTTCAACAACTGCACCGCAGATGAGCGGAAAGCGCTACAGCGGGTGGTATCAAGAGCTGAGAAAATCATTTGGTTGCAGCTCCCAAAACTGGAGGACATCTACCATACTCGCTGCCTCAGGAGAGCGAGAACAGTCTGCAAAGACCCCACACACCCACTCCACAGACACTTTGAACTGCTGTCGTCCGGTAAACGACACAGAGCGTTCCAAGCTCGGACCACACGACTGAGGGACAGTTTCAATACGCACTCTAAATACGCACTCTAAACAGTGCAATGTGAATGAGTGCTGTACTGTCTGCTGTACTGTGTGCTGTATGTATGTGTCTGCTGTACTGTCTGCTGTATGTATGTGTCTGCTGTACTGTGTGCTGT
>JABJVR010007810.1:0-11189 GCA_025773905.1 Chitala chitala | reverse complement strand
CCCACACCTTCACTCACCTCTTCATTCCTTGTGGTCCCCCGGGCGTTCGCGGGCGTGGGGGGGTGGGGGGGGGGGGGGGGGGGGCCCGCCCCCCCCGCGGGAACCTAGGACCCAGTCATGTGACATTTCCTCTTAAGACTGGTCATTAATCAAAAGTCACATTTTCCAGACTTATACTCCTGAATCCCATAATGCCCTGTTACTGCTCCTGGCAACATCATCAATTTTCTTTAACAAATTAAGGTCAAACAAGGCCTGGGTTCACTTGAATTTAGAAAATTTCTGGAATGTGGAATGAAACTGGGTTTTTCAGGGACTATGCAGTGGAAACGTTAGTTATGTACGCACAGCATGGATTCATATGTGAAGCTCTGAAGGTGTGAGGAAAAACAGACCTGGACTCTGTTGCTGTGCTCTACATAAAGGCTGTCCTCTTTGACGAAGCCCTTAAACAGGTATGGATCTGTACCACAAAATCTATACCAGCTTTTGCTCTGTTCTGTCCACAATCAGTGGATATTAATAACAGCATTTCAATCAAGTGAACGGTATAAAGGATTCCAGCACTCCTCTATATTTTAGCTTATTTCACTTCCACCAAAAATCACCACCACCACAAACACTGGCTGTCACACAACCACAACATCACGTACTTCAAGGACAGACACTTGACCAATATCCTCTGGCCGATATGCTCTTTGGGCACATCAGGAATGGAGCTTCTTTCTATAGCTTCATCCTGGCAAAGACAGTTCACCAAATGAACGTGAGATGCAAAGACAGTAACATGCATGGTACTGCAGGGCACAAAATATTACACAAGCTATGGAAGACATAGCAGCCCGAATAAAGCAGAAAAGAGATCAATAATGCAGATAAACACACACAGGTACACCATACAGTACCAGACCTCATCTGGGGTGGAAAACAGGCCCATGAGGTCCGGATGGCGCCCCTGCAGGCGGGACTCAGCGTTGCGGTGGTCCATGTCTTCGGCTGCGGTGCGCTCCAGCACCGACGGCAGCAGCGAGTCCGGAGAAGAGTTCTTCAGGTCGAAAATGCTGGAGGCCCAGCTACCACGTGGGGTGTCGTCCAGGGAAACGGAGCGGCGCTTTGCATCATCCTATTGGGATAGGGCTGGTGATCATATCCCAGAAAGGTTCTCCAAAAGAGGATTAACCATCCTATCAGGCCTAGGTTTCACAGGAGAAGGCCCTGCTGCAGGTACTAACAGTAAACCACACTGGTTAAATATACAGCCGAAAACAAAGTAATGAAAGTTCCGCAAGAAATAAGGGCTAGCCTAAGCAAAAATAAAGCCATAAATCATGGAAACAAAATACCACAAAGCAGCGTGTAGAAAACATGTTAGCAAAGAATATTTTCTGGTTATTGCTACAGAAATATGTGAACTACGTATAAAATACAAACAAACAAACAAACACACACACACACACACACACACACACACACACACACACACACACACACACGGTTCCTGACATATTTTTCTACTTGTGCGATCACATAAACATAAAATAAGGGCAGGCATCTAACCCTTAGGAAATTAAATAGCCAACCACACCCATCACATTGTATTTTTACAAATGACTCAGGTTGTAACACAGCTGGCAGCAAAGCAATATTGTACAGAAAGACTGTATGTCAAGACTAAAGGCCGTGATATAAACGTGTACATCGCCTGACTCCTGCCCGCCCTGCTCATTGAGGTAATGGCTACATTCTGACTGCCAACGCAGGTCAGCCTTCGGCCAAAGAGCGAGCCTCCGGCTAGAGAAGGGTGCAGCCGGTTTTCAGTTAGGAAACTAAATATTTCAGCATTCACAGCAGCTGCCAAAGACGAGGAAGGCAAATTATATTCAGTTCGAACAGAGAGAACCTCTGACAAACTGCTAGTTTGGACCTAGAACTGGATGAACAGGCTACTTGGCAGCAAAACGTAAATGCATTACAGCATAATGAAAACACATGAAATAACATGACGGCAGATTACCTGGCCATAGTGTAAGGCAATTAGTGGAGGCACAGCATTGCATTACATTACACTGACTGACTACAGATAGTGAATTCTCTGTCAGTGCAGGTTGGCATCCACTGCTAAACAGGGTAATTTAAAAGGGACAAAGGTGAGTTATAAATTGCGTACAGGTGAACTCAGATGTACACTACCTGTATTTAGCACAATTATGCCAGTATTTAAAATCTTAAAGGATTAGGATCCATTCAAATATATATATAAACAACAACAACAACCTGTGAATGGTCAACTGACCTATAAGGTGTGAGAGCATGAAGGAGAAGGGGGGAAAAGAGACAGGGTGTGAGCGTGAGAGAGACAGGGTGTGTGTATTAGAGAGAGAGAGAGGAGAGAGAGAGAAATAGTCTTGCTGGCAAAGCATTGCTGTTTATGGCCTGTTGCTCTCGAACTAATGCAGACAGAGAAAGTTCACTGTAGTGCACAGGTGTGAAGTTACAGTTACCTGGTCATCCTGGCGCTCAGCAGCCACTGCGTCCAGCTCAAAGGTTTGCTTCACCAGCCCACGCTGCCTTTCCCTGAGCCGCTCAGGGGTGTGGTGGGTGTGTGCCGTACTCAGGTGCTGGTATCTGCATCGGCGACCATGTCCATCATCACGGTCACCATCTTCATCATTTCATCTTCATCTCATAAACACCATCGCTACAACTATCACCACAGTCACGATGACACTGTACAGGATCATCACCACCATCCAAAACGCCAGTGTCGAGGAAAAGTAAGAGGAGAAGAAAGAGGAGGAACATATGGAGAGAGACTGCCAACAACATCTGAAGCTGCAAAGTATAGGGCAGTGGTTTTCAAACTGTGACATTGTGGGCCTCCCCTCAGACAAAGTCCAGACTACTGCGGCTCCCCAACATCTCTCCCCACCCCAAACACACACACAACACTCTCCATCCTCAATTATTAATATTACTATTCTGTAATTGTATAGCACACAATATTACCTAAAGACAATGCCAAAATGCATATAACTTCACTAAAGCAAAAAGAGTGGATGTGGAACAAAAATTAAACCACTGTTGCAAACCAGGAAGAATGACAATTTTACAAAATTCAGAGTCTACACCTTAAAATTATAATTTTTCTGCCATTTGGGTTTGGCTCCAGAACTCTTGAGGCAGTGACATTCTTAATTTGGAATGCAGCTCCATGCGTTAAACACAGAGACTAACTGGCTTTTCAGACATCTACTCTTTATTTGTAATTACCCCATAATGCCCATAACCAGTTACAAAGCAATTAAACCGCAGACTCCTTTACTGCTTAATCTAGACATGAACCGGTAATAAAATCTGTATGTGACATAAATAAAAATAAGTGGAGTGTTATATTGGCAGTTTCTTTACAGATCTGCATCAACCACCTTTGGTTATTGACCAGAGTTGTCCAAAAAATATCTCTGTTCTGCACTTCCCCAGCAATGCTAGGGCATAGCCCTGGCGAGGCACACCTCACACTTTGAACACCCCTGGTCTAAGGTGATACAGGAAATGGAAAACACACAGAAATTAAATAAGGAAGCGGTAAAAAGGAGGGACTGAGAAAAGAAACGAGGGGTGAAAAGTAAACAGAGGCAACGGGTGAGAGCATAAACTGGGGCAGAACTCACTTCCTCTGAATGATGACCCAGTCGTCTGTGTAGACTCCCAAAGCATCCCTTACCCTGGGGTCCAAAGTGCTGAAATTACAGCAGAACACAGAACACCGACCCAGCTGGTCAAGCAACAGGTCCATGGTGTGACCGCTTACTCTTGCTTAATCCTTGGTGAACAGCTATGACAATTTGTGCAACATAAGTTTCCTCCCCATTAATTCATTAGCTGCTGGATTAATTTTGTTAACACAACTGCATTTAACTCAAATGTTTGCGTGAAGTGTAGCCCCTTTATCAATACTGATTTGACTCAGTTACCACAGTAGTGAAAGATTATACAGCAAGACAAGTTAGAAAACCTGCAATGCAAAAAGCTGTACAATACAAACAGGGTAAAGCGTAGTGGTTTTCTGAAGGAAGACACCCACTCCTCGTCCGGCAGGGCCGGTTCCAGAGTCCTACATTCTCGCTCCTGTAGGAGGAGCTCCAGGTCATCTGGAGGGAACTCCAGCAACTGTCTCAGTGGCCCAGACTCCACCACCGGTGCATGGCTGTTCACAAACTCTTCAAAATCCACTGGCTCCACCACGTCCGTGAGGGGTACCTGACATTTGTACAGGTGTCAGTCAAGGCCACTTTCCCCACTGTCACACATTATTATCCCTGCTGTTCATGTATTACCTTCTACACCGGCACAACGTTAGTCCTGCACACCTGTTTAATGTAAATGTAAATCCCATATAGATTATATCATATTGTATACACATGCAGGCACAGAAACACTCACAGGTTGGTGAGCCCATGCGCGCTTTTTGGACAGCTGGGGAGACCCGTACTCCCTAGTGACCTGCTTTCTCACCTCGGCTGCCACCGTCCTAAAGAGGAGAGTGCGGGGTGGGGTGGGATGAGACAAACACACAGCGATCAGCGAGACAGCATGTCAGCTTGGAGCAAGCACAGCTAGAAGGCACAAAGGAGGTGGAGAGAACCACAGCTGTGTCGAAAAGCAAGCAACAGATGTCCACAGACGGTAAAACCCTGCACGTCGGTGGCCTACATAAAAAAAAAAAAAAAAAAAAAAAAACTCCAGAATGGCAGATTATGGTTTGCACAAGATACCTACTCAGACTGAGTATGAAGGCCCAGTGGACTATCGCCACTGTGTCCCTTGAAACTAAAATTCATAAGCGTGCTCATGTGTTATGGCACCATGGTTATGGTGTCACACAGTCCCGCAGTTGGATCTACATGGAGCTGCCACCTTAAAAAAGTGAATTTCTCCCCTTTGAAGGAAAAATATAGTGACTAGCGAGTTTAAAATTATGCACGGGATACAATTCAGGAGCCTGTTCTCCTTTTAACTGAACAGAACAGCATGTGAACATTGACGAAGCAAATTAAAACCTGTGTGAGGATGAGCACATATTAATTCTGGAACAGACAGTCATTACAGCCATTAGGCTTTATGCAGTTGAAACACACGTCGATCATTATACTGTAACCTCCAAATTTATTGTAACAGTAAAATAATATATTAAAATACAGTTCAAGGCCTGGGATTTTTGGGACAGATGCTAGTTCATGCCACTTGCTGGACTTCAGCAGCTGTGCTTGAGCCTGTGGCTTTCTACTGAGACTGTGCCACGTCACATGACAGCCTGGCCATTTCAGGAGGCCCGCTTTCAGCTTCCCCTCACAGATGGGAGGAATAGCACAAGTTAGCAGCAGACATGACCAAACAGAACAGACACACACACACACAGTGCTGCCATTCTTAGGGCTGCTGCAGCTGTTGTCTGAAACACACACACACACACACACACACACACACACAACTGACATGGCAACAGACTGTACTTCCCAGGCCATGAGAGCATACAGTGTGATCCCTCCACATTCAGTCTAACCTGATGTATATGTACACATAACACAGACACTGCAGAGTGCGCTGACTGGATGACTCTACTCATCCAGTTTTTTTGACTTCCTTGCCAAACAGGAAAACAAGATTGTCTACAGGCAATTCCCAAGTCACCCCCCCCACACCCTTTCCTGTATCCGGTACACAGACAATAGACTAGGCTCAAGAAAACATGGAGAGATGTGCATTTTTGGGCATGTAACCGTTCACAGGCAGCGTAGCTGTTTCATACAGGCCTACACTGAGATCCTAAACTGATTTTATATCAAATGTAAACTTCTCCACCTGCATAATGTGGACAGATGTCTATCAGCTTCAACTCAGTATGGAGTCTTTTCTTCTTGTGCTGTGGGTCTCACGCAGGTCACACATAATGGTCATTAGTGCTGTTCAGTCTCTAGTGCATCCAGTTCTCGTTGAACAAAACGAAATCAGTATCTATACATAAATTGAATATTCTCAATTATTCATTACATTACTCGTACTTAATCAATATAAAGGAAGGTACATCACAACGCCATCAGTCGTTAAGAACATCGGACCGAAATCGGAAGGGACCATAAACGACCTCGTAAACAGGGAACTTCAATGATCATTATTTCGTTTCTGCTTATACTTTTCATTACAGGAGTGGCGATCGGAAGGTCAATCCACGACACTACACACAAACAAGAACAGTGTAGCAAAATGCTTTGGCTGCAAAAGCGTAGTTCTTGTACACCTAAGACGACCAATATCCACAGTATACAGTACAATATGCTGTAACGCTCCCGCTATACGTGTCTTAAATGACAGCGTGTCTGCCTGTTGTGCGTAACTTTTCCCCTTCTTCACAGGCTCTCTCTTCCATGTGGCTCGTCTCCTTGCGTTCTTTCGGGACACGTTAATGTCTATAATGCGAAATATTATAGGAGACCATGACTGTATTAAACAGGAACCCTGACTTTGACTGCGACTCGCTTACCACTCGGTCATTTAGTTAACAAAGTGAGTAAGGCAAACTAGAGCGCAACTTGTGACAAAGGCTCTTGTCAGCTTCGTGCTTTCCACACTGATGCGCAGAGACACACACCGTTTCTTTGCAGGTAGTCCTGAATGCTGCGTACAGGCTAAACAAAGGCGATTCCTTTAACGGCAACACTCCGCCCTAGGCTGGAGACTTTTCCTAAAATCACCTGTGTCACATAAACCACGACTTGTAACATGGCAATAGGACAAAATCCCGCGATTATTTGCGTTCGGTCATACCTGTTTATTTTGTGAGCGAACGCCCTCCGTTCACTTGGTGTGGCCATACCGCGCCTTCGACGTCGGACACGGCCGTCTCCAGAATATCCCCCCTTTTTTACACCGTATTATTCTCCTGCTGTGACTCCGCTTCCCGGTCCTGTCAGTCCGACTAGTACTTCCCCCTAGTGGCAGGGAGCCAAATAACAGCTCAGCACAAGACCTGGCAGTGCCTAGCAGTGTCCAATTTGTCCGCATTTCCAACTAAACCGGTTTCATGAGCGCACAAGTGGCGCTGACTCATGTGTTGCCTAAGACAGGTTAATTTGGTTATTGTCCATATTACATCGAAGCCATTTTATGCTTAAAAAACACACGTGTTTTCCCATAAAATAAATCAAACTGTTTAATTATGTTGAAAATTAGTTTCAGAAGACATATAGCCTTTTCTTATATACAAATCGAGAAAATATTATTAAAATAGTATAGCATAAATATATATAGTATTTATTGAAACAACTAAAATAAAAAAAGAGACGTTTTTTATCTTTATTTTACTATCGTATTATAATTTTATTTATTGCTTATATACGTAATATACCCGATGGGTTAAAAGTTTCTCTAACAAATGTTCTTTCTTCTCTTAAACCAGACCCTGAAACAACCATATTACTCAAATGGGAACAAAAACGGCAGGTGGCACCTGGACAGCTCATTGCATGATAAAGAGAAATGGGCCAACCAATCATCGGTCGAGAATTCCAAGACGCTGCCAATCGCGTCACCCGAAGGTCAACAACAAGGGCAGCGTTCTGCAAATCGCGCGTAGAATATTGTAACAGTACTGAAATTGGACGTATTGTGTGGTATGTTTCGCTCAGACACGTTACAGACGACTTATGTTTCATTATTTAGTATTAATCGACAAAATAAATACATTACAATACGTGTACATTTCACAAAAGAGAACTGTTCCCGAAGAATATTTCATGCGATTTATTACATGCACTTGCACAGGTATTTCATATTCATCAACGTTTAAAGTGTATAACGTTGTACAGGACACCATGGTAAACAACATAAAGATTCCTCAGTGGTTGGCATCTAAACATCGTCGAGTTATTTATGTTTGTAAACTAATCCAAGTAGTTCCGTAAAAGTGACACTGGAAAATAAGTAAATCTATGGTTTACTGTTTATTTTAACATTTTTACTGTAATTATGTAATGTACAATACTTCCTAATTATAGGTTTATTGAAACCTGAAAGGTTGTCTGTCCGTATTGTACATGTATGTGATGTATAACAAAAGCAACTTCATTTACAACCTGAGACATTTTTTTTTTAATCTAGTGAAGATATTTATTTCCGCAATTAAACAATCACAATTTGTACGATTATGGTCTGCTGTACATCGAGGTTGCTAGTAAAATGTGTATGTATTGTAATTAATATATAAATAAATTGTTTTTCATATCTTTAAAAATTAAAAACAAGTAAAGTACTGTAGTAACAAATGTGGCCGTTGTTTGTTTAGCGTGAAAACATATGTTGTCAGTAAAGAAAAATACGTTGGTAACTGCATATAGTTAGTTTGCGTTAGTTGTACCTAAAAATAATATGACAAACAGTTTACAACTTTAATCAATAAAAGTAAATGTAAATCGATGCATTGCAATCTTATCATTTTGAACAGCGTTCTCTTTTCATCATTAAACTGCTGATATATGCACATTATAGTTGTTTCTCGCAACCCTTAATGCGTACAGGTCTTTATTTTACTTTTACAATATTCACCTACGATTAATGTAGTGAGAACCACATCCGTTACACCACAGTGCAAATACGTTGTCGACATGTAGTCTTTATATTGCGGCGAAGAACATATTTACAAAGAATCGTCAAAGAGAAGTCTAATTCTGTCCGCAAATGCAACGGGCATCAACAAGCGTTAAACGCTGGACAACTGGCTTGCTCCCACCGGGCACTATTTGTGCATGCTGTGCATCTGTTGTGCCAACTGTTAAACATTTGTGTTTTTTCCTAAATTCCTCGTTACCGAAAAACTATTATTGTGATGCAATGTACATTTTCATTGCTTATTTTGCATATATAAAGAGATGAAAGCGACATGTGATTTAGTGAGTCCCGGGTGGCGGCAGAAAATGTAACGGTCCTAGTTGGGAGTTGTCGAAACGCTAGGTGAGCTGAAGATGAACCTCGTCTGTTCTCGCTTATGAACACCAGAGGGAGACGTCCGCCATCAGTCCCAGAAATAGCACTGCACCTTTTCGTTCTGGAGTGTTTCCATTTCCACTACAGCCCCGCCCGCCCCTCCGCATTTCCCCACTTAGGCAGACAAACGATTATATGTAACGTGAGTTCGGGCCTCTGATTTGCCACACCCCTTGAATTTGCCCATGGATGAAACTTAATGTGCTCCTTACTCACCTCTCAAATAAAAGCAGTAAAAATTTTAACAATAACACAAAAGAAAATGGCCACTAGTCTCATAAGACACACTGACCTTGGTATACCAGACAAGCCTCTTCTCTGCCTCTGCTAAATTATTCAGAAAGGGCAAAGACAGAGGCAGCTACTGGTTTCCCTCTGGGTCCTCTCCACTGCCGCACAACCCATCTCCCTCACTTTCCTTTCTCCATCTTTATCGACCCAAATGTCTGGGAGCCAGGAAGTGCTTGTCAATTTTACTGTAAAGCTTGCACATTCTGACCCCCCCTCCCTCCCTCCCTCCCAACCACGTTCGATCCTCATTTCTTCCTCCTAGTGTTCACATTACAGAGAGCAGCTGCAGACCCATTTATTACCACAGAGAACTACTGTGCAGGTTGCAGTCAGGCACAACTCTAGTCCCCATTCCCCCCTCCCAGTTCTATTCTATTCAGCATTATGGAGAGCTGGCTGCAGGCAGTTTCCCCAAGCCACCCAACCCCGGCACCTTTTCACTATCATGGAGAGCTGTTACAGGTAGACCCATTCAGGTCGAGCTGAAGAGCGCTCTTGGACTGTGCCGCTCCTTAATTCTAATCAGTTTAACCATGACTGAAAAGAGAGGACTTGAAATGGATCAATTAAGGGTGTCAAATAGGGTGAACAAAAGAAAATGAAGAATTAAAGGCAGAAGGGGTTGGACTTGCGCTGAAGAGTCAGCTCTGCGGTCTGACTGTGGAATAAGAGCTTGAGATGCTTGAAAAACAAGAGCGACTAACGGACCTACCTTAATGCATGTTAATGAACCAATGCTAATGATAAGTGAGCACATACATCTCCACTAGCTTAAGGGTTGACTCATTGCCTCATGTGAGGAAATCAGCCAAGCATACAACAACTGCTCATACACACAAACTGCTCAGAAACCACTTTGAGCACTAATGCACACCTTGAGGTGGTTTTGAAATACACATAGAATGGAAATGTTAACCTCTCCGTCAACACTGTATTCTCAGAAAAGTCTGTTGTTTTACAATAAGTGAAAGAAAACAGCATGGGTTCTTAAGGTATAAATGAGTATGGTGAAATTTGCTTATCTGCTTATCTTTTATTGCATTACCACGGTAATATAGTTTGGCATATGGTGATGCAATATTAAGATAATGATGTTTGAAAATAAGAGCTAAAAACCAATGCAGAAGCTTCTAATAGTTTGTATTATATGTGATACTGAGATGGTGCTTTCCGGTGTCTTATGAGCTGCTGGAAAACGGCAAGTGCAAGATCTGTGATGCTGTAAATGGATTCACAAGTTTCCATTGCAGTATCTTTCATCAAAAAAGTATCTAGGGGTGTCTAAGATACCCCTAGATACTTTAGTTGTTACCTCTGCTAAAAATCAAGGCATGGGGCCATGGAACGCACCTTGCAGTGCACTTCAGAAATCACCGTTTCATACCAGCTGTTCAATAAAAACCCACAGGGAGACGGCAATTAGCCCAAACAAGATGTTAAAAAGAGTAAACTAAAGTGTAATCTGATCTGTGAAATATGGAGGCACACTCTGCTCTGGAGCAATTTTAGCTTTTCTCTCCATGACGGTACTGCTCCAAAGAAAGGAAAGATGAAGTTTGACTCAAACCATTGTACTTTAACCAAAAAATGGGCCCTGTCCTTCTGCTTTTAACATTCATTCTACATTTCAGGCATGCTACAGTGAAGGCAATGTATGAAGATACAAGTTTTAGGCATCTGCCAGATTTTACATCAGATAATTAAGATATGAATAATCTTATCAGTTTTACTTAAAAAGAAAAAAAATCATTCACTCTTCTGCACCCTTTATTCCTCTTTTATGCAGATGTACAAATGTTCAACCCCCCCCCCCCCAAGCCCCCTGCCCTGCTAGAGGGCAGAGAGGAAGAAAGAGTTTG
>JABJVR010007809.1:0-11189 GCA_025773905.1 Chitala chitala | reverse complement strand
TAACCTATATAACAAGCGAGTGTGTGTGTTTAATTATTGATATACCTCCAACCCCCCCCACCCTCTCA
This sequence comes from Chitala chitala, assembly GCA_025773905.1. Taxonomy (NCBI): domain Eukaryota; kingdom Metazoa; phylum Chordata; class Actinopteri; order Osteoglossiformes; family Notopteridae; genus Chitala; species Chitala chitala. Next base: position 11,121 of record JABJVR010007809.1, on the reverse strand, counting down.
CACACACACACACACACACACACACACACACACACACACACACACATACACACACACTGTTTGCCTGGCAGGTGCCAGTGCCCCCCCATGTTCGACGGGCCAGAGTGCCAGCAGACGAAACGTACGTTCCATGGCCTTGGCTACGCCTGGTTCCCGTCTCTGCGTCCCTGCTACCAGAGCCACATGTCCCTTGAGTTCCTGACGGAGGGTCCAGATGGGCTGCTGCTCTACAGCGGGTCCTCGATGCCCACACAGCCGGGCCAACATGACGACTTTATTGCGCTGGGTAAGAGCTTGCTAACCATGGGCAGTGTTGGCATCCACTGTTACTCCCCAACTTCAGCACATTACAGCTTCACTCTTTGCTCCTTGCTCTGTAATATTTCAGTTGACATCTAGAACGTCTGAGAAGGCCAAAGGTCCCACTAAGCTCGCACGACCCGTTTTGTTGCATTGCCCATTTTTTTGTTCAGTAATTACCAAGTCGACTCCATGCACTTGGCATTGGGGACAGGAAATCGAAGCTGAGCATAATGGATGGCAGAGAGGCGTTTTTCATGGACGCAGCTCAATACAGCGCCTGGCAATATGGGGCTGTGGGTCACCGGGGTTACAGCAATCCGGAGATGACAGTGGAGTTGTTTACATCTGTATAGGAGAGACCCATTTTCTGCCAGCATAAAAAATTCAAATATGGACTTCCATAGAGCACAATCTGAAAATGCAGGCAAGAAAGTGTCTTTTTAACAAGCAAATAGTTAAGAATGGTAATCTAAGCACTTGTGACTGTAGGCAGATAAGGGCATTTTAGTTGGAGGAATATTTGGCCATCTCAGACAGAAGTGATATTAAACCTCCTCATAGTATTTAATTGCTTGTTATTTTCAGCTTTTCAAAAATACATTACTTGTGTATGATGCTCACGCTACAAGGACAATGTGTGTGGTTGCCTAGTTACTGGCTGCCTCATTAGTGCTAAGCCTGTGATCTGACTGTGGGCCCTTCAATAAAGAACATTTCTGCTTCTTTTCTTCTCCAGAGCTGAAGAACGGGGCTCCGTCCCTCAGCATTAACCATGGCTCGGGTACCTTGACCCTCCAGCTGCCATCTCGGACCAAAGTTGCCGACCGGCGCTGGCATCGTCTGGACATCACTAGTGATGGCAAGGTGCATGATTGGGTCAGGGAGGGTAGGCATGGGCTGTGATGAAAGGTCTGTGCTCATCGAGGAGGTGGGGCATGTGGGAAGGTGTGTCCTGGGGTTCAGAGCATCCTCAAAAAGAAGAGAAAGAGAAGAGAAAGTCAATGGAAAAACACATGGGGAATGGGAAAGGAAGGCATTGACAAAGAGCTCGACTAGACTATAGAAGACTGGAATTTGTCTGCCCTGGATGAAATCTGGACAGCCGTGCCTTTCATGTAGATTTTGAAAATTTGCTGAGAAAGTTCCAGAATTAGTAATCCCTGCAGGCATCCTTCAAGCCTGCTATAATATGAAAGGTTAGATGAAAACAGTATAATTGCTACGGCATTTCCAGTTCATAAATCTCCCAGTACTTCAAGCTTTAGCCATGAAATTACCATTCAGGCTCAGTGTCAATGTGCTTTTCATTTGCAGTAGTGCCTGACAGGGGTTTGGATAAATTGAGTGTTGGGTGAGGTAGATCGGGATCTCCCTGCCAGATTTGTGATGCTGAGCCAGCGTCTCTTCTGCCACAGACCGTGCAGCTCATGCTGGACCGTTGCTTTGGGACTGCAGCCAGTGAGGTGGATAGTCATGGGTCAGAAGTACCAGAGGCAGAAATGTTGGCCTGTCGAGCATCTGGAGAGACCCCTGGCACAGCCAGGTAAGAGATTCTGCTGCCACAAGGGCATGGCAGGATTGCTGTTTCAGTTTGGTCACACAACAGGACTGCATTTTGACCTCTGTATTGTGGCTACATGGCAGAACTGTGCTTTGTCCTCTGTAGTGTGGTAACATGGCAGGAGAGTGCTTTGACCTCTGTTAAGTGATCACATGGAAGTACTGACCCTTTATTACTACACCCAATCCCCTTCCCAGGTTCCTGGATGTAAACCAGCCACTGCAGCTAGGTGGGGTGAAGGAGATTCTGCCATACAGACGCATGCCACACTTCAGGAATTTTGTTGGCTGTCTGCGGAATTTGGTGGTGGACAGCCAGGTATGAGTTCCCTGAGCGATCCACCTTTCACTTTCAATTTATTCTATGTGCCTCATTTTGAGATGGGCAGGGGGCTAACTTATGTCCTTCACTTAGAGACTCATAGTGTCATGAATATACCTAATTATAGAGTATGTCAACATCCGGCGCTGGTTGTGGAATGTTGTGATACTCTAGGGAACCTGTGCAGACAGAGACTGAAGTGAATAAGGTTTAAAATGCTGTCAAAATAATAAGCAGTAGAGAACCTCACTCTGACAACATGAAATGGACTCTTGCATCAGCCATTATGATTGGTTACTGAGCTATGACACGGTCGCAGTTCTGATTTGCTACTGGTCAACTGGAGGAATTCTGTGAAGGAGAAAGTCATAATGGATTCCTGTGACATGCTCAGAAGTCCAGCATAACATTACAGATTTGCTTAGTGAACGTTTTTGTCCCAAAGTGGCTGAGAGGTTCAAATTTTACCCATTTGCATAAAGAGATATATACTGAGGACTTTCAGATTACAGTTGTCAGCTGTGCAACTTAGTTTCATTTCATTTAACTTGCCATTATAATGGTTATAATGATAATGCAGAAGGTAAGAGCTATAAACACTGTCAATGCAGTCAGTAGGTATTTGGTTCCATCTCCTGGTTAGGTGTATGACTTGGAGAGTCCAGCCGAAAGCCTCAATAGCACCCCAGGCTGTGGCCTGACAGATGGGGTATGCCTGACGGTTGGGGGGCCCTCGTGCGGCCCCCACGGGAAGTGTGTTGGCGAGTGGGGCTCCTTCAGCTGTGACTGTCACCCTGGATTCAGCGGGCACAAATGTGACGAAGGTGAGTGAGCCTCATAAGCCTTCTGATATTTCCTTGCTGCACGCACGTGCTTCTGTGTGATTTTGCGCGTGACTGCCAGTGTGCAGGCTTGCATGTGCTCGTTTGTGTGCTGTGAAAATTGTTCAGGGTGTAAGAATTCCAATTGCCTTCAGAGGTGAGTTGTTATTTCTGTAACAGTTAAGTTGTCATTTCAGTAACAAGAATCAGCATCTAAAAATACTGTTACCCCAGTCTGTCAGCACTCCCCCTCTGGTGCCATTCCAATGTAGTTCCATGTTTCATTTTCTTGCTGATATTTCCAGCCATCCTGCTGGTTTACTTCGGAGACTGACTCCTGTCCTCTCCCCACACCAGCCCTGCCTGAGTGGTCCTTCGAGAGGGACAGCCGGCTGCGCTACCAACTGAGAGATGGGGGCAGCCCCCGACGGACTCACGCACAGCTGCTCCTGCGCACCCGATCCACCAATGGAAGCCTCTTGAGCCTGACCTCGAAAGACACCATCCAGCACGTAACCCTAGAGGCAAGACCCCAAGTCTTCCCACTCACCTTTCGTATGTGTTTCACCTCCATGTCAAATTTGCAACTCTAATTTGTTCAAAAGTGTCCTGACCAGTCGGGGCTGTTCGTAAATTTTTATTTTGCGAGGAAAGAGGCTCTGTGGTCACGGAGATGTAACTGCAAGGACCTCCATGGACCACGTTTCTGCAGTTATTTTCAAAACTAAACAATACAGATGAGAAGGTCATCACATACAAGGGGGTAGAAAGGATAAGCGCACAAGAACACCAGATAAATAATTATTCAACCAAACGAAGGACAAGTTTTATTAATTATTCAGCACGACTGCTGAACATCCCTCAGGTAGCAGGTTTTTGCACGTTCCCTCTGAAAGGGAAAGTAACCTCTTGGAATCGGGGGACATTTTGAAAGCAGTTCACACATCCTTCATGCTAGTGAAGTACTCTGCCCTTGTCTCCGTGTGCTTTTCACATTCTCTTAAAAGCACCTCCTCCTCTTAAAAATGACCTTTCTCTCTCTTTCTCTCTTCACTCTGTCCTCTCACTTGCCGTTTCCCTTGAAATCTGAATTCAAATGAGCCCCTTTGGCACGAGCAAAATGTTTACTTTCTTGTGACAAGTAGCTGCACAGCATGAAGGCAACTAAATAAATGATAATATAGTAGCTCTACAACTCTACCATCCTCTTTTTATCTCGCTTTTCGAATTAAAATGCAACAGGCTTCACCGCATGAAAAAGGTTTTCTGTAAAGGATTTTATATTCTTTTTTTTCTCTCTCTCTCAAAATTAAATTCAGGTTTAAACTCAGATTTCCATCTGTCAGTATAACAAAAAATGTACAAAACTGACAACAGGCATTATGAATAATCCTAAACTACTAGAACAAACACTAAGCATGCTTGACAATAATATCAACATCAGTGTGTCTCAGTGCTTTACATGGATGAAGTTTGCTAAAGCTCAGGTGAGCTAACGCGAAAGTATGCTCTGCCTCAGATTGTGGAGGGCCACGTGAGCTTGCGTGCCAACCTGGGTGAGGGTGACTACACCCTGCGTCTGGCGGGCCCACGCGTGGACGTGGGTCAGTGGGTGCTAGTCACCCTCCTTCGCCACGACAACCTATTCACGTTGCGGCTGGAGCAGGGCGGGGGGGCACGTGAGGTCAGCGCGCCACTGGGCCGTCGCCGCCAGGTGTCTGTGTACCCATCCAGCATGCTCCTGGGGAACATACCTGCCCATCACCTGCTGGGAGATTTCCAGGGTAGGTCATCAGTCTGAAGCTCACCTGTTTACACATCTCCTGCCTCCCTTGTAGGGAGTTTACCAGGGAACTGTACAAACTTGTCACTCTGACTAGGCCTTGAGAAACATACTGTCTTTATTTCATTCTGAGACTGGGAGATTTTCCATTACTAGCCATTTACAGTTTCAGACTCACCTAAATAACACACTTACAAATTCCACTAATAGGGACTAACCACGCATACATCATATGAACATTCGCTTTTAACCAATCAAACACTGCCTCATTCCAAATCAATAAACTCTGGAGTGCTATAGGCAGGTCATGTTTTTTTCACTGGTCAGAACCTAAAAAACGTATTAATAAGTATTGTCAGTCACTTGATCTCCATGGCACAGTCACATTCGCACATCATCTCTGTACACAGACTATTACAGGTCACGATGAATGCGTAATGATTCATTGCTTGGTTTGTTTAGCAGTTATCAGATGGAAAATCCAAATATTCCTTAAAGTCTATGTCACAGAAAGGGGACAGAAATGTGGACTAAAGAGTAATTGTTGAGGGGTGGGGGCGTCACTCAGAGGTGTGGGCATCTGTTGGTGAGAGGTGAACTCACACTGAGTTTCTCTTTGGCCAGGCTGCCTGCGGGACGTCCGGCTGAACGGGCACACGCTGCCGCTGGACGGCCAGAGCACGGAGTTCAGTGCCGTCGTGGAGCGCCGTTCGGTGCAGCCGGGGTGCCACTCAGACGCCTGCGCAGGCCGGCCATGTCGCTCACCCCTACGCTGTGTGGACCTGTGGAGGAGGCACGAGTGCAGGTGGGGGCCCCAAAACCAGCTGCGTGACAGGGATTTAGGAAAAGGGGCCACAAGCAGCGGGCAGGGTTCCTGGGTGTCATTCAGGATATTTTTCCAAAGTCAGCCTTGTAGCGTTGGCTGGACATGCAGAAGAAGTGTATGTGAGTGTGTAATTGGTAAGATGGCACAGCAGCTCAGCCTTATCACCTCACATACCTAAGGATGTAGCTTTGAGTTTGTCATCATCTCTCAGTGCTGCTGGTGTGTGTTTGTGTGTATGCGCATGCATGTGTAAACGTGCATATTTATGCAAGTGTATTTATGTGCACACACATCAACACATACATGCTCGTGTTTATGTCCTGTCCTGTCTTGTCCTATACTGTCACTGTGTGTTTCTCTAGGTGCCCTCCTGGCCAGCTCATGGTGGCAGACAATACGTCAGGAATCCAGCACTGCACCCCCTCCCCTTGTAGGCCCTCCACCTGCCACAATGGGGGCACATGCCTCGCCCAGTCTCCACAGAACTTCCAATGCCACTGCATGGACGGCTTCCGGGGGCAGCAGTGTGAGGTCAGCCAGGTGAAGGCTGTCCACCTGGCGGCCTTGAGTCCCAGCTCCATCCTGGCCATCAGCATGTGCCTGCTTGTCTTCTTTGGTAATTATGCAAACACAGCACCTCCTCCAATCATGAAGCCTCACTCACTCTTCTAGAAGGTTCTGCCTATTCTCATTTGAACCTCCCATGACCAAGGCATAGAACAGTGATTTTCAAATAACACCCTACAACATCAAACAGATGCATAGCACCGGCAAGAGGGACACAAAAGATAGGCCGACAGAGGTCGTCACAGGGTCTGTCTTTTGTTCACTTGTGGGTGATCCAGTTGGTACCCAGGTGGCAGCCACTCCGCTGTTAGCACCGGAGCCTTTGGGGGGGGGTCGGTGTTCCGCTCTTTTGCACTGTAATTGAAAACAGGAAGAGATGTGAGTTGCTGTCTATATACAGATGGGTGAATAAACGACAGAAATGAGAAGGGGTGTGAATCACACAGCTCGGTGTCAACCAGCCAAGTAGTATTTGTGTTTTATTTCTCCTGGGGGGGCATCAATTTAGTATTTTTTTAGAATTGGTGTGGCATATTTTTGGCAATGATGTAGCTGTCAGTAGACGCATCATTGCCTGTGTATCATCGCCCCCTAGTGTTGTGGATTGGAAAGCTTTGAAAGGTTTTTGACGGTCTCTTACTATACATGTAGATATACGAAGCAAGCTAAAGGTAAAAACGAGGTGTTTCAGCCTCTGTCTTTGTGTGCATAACCTGCCCTCCCCTTCACAGCTGTGCTGGTTGCTGTGACAGTGTGGAATCAAAAAGGCAGCCGCAGCAAATTCCAGAAGCGAGGCGTATATCACATTCCGGCAGAGCATGAGAGCTGGGAAGACATCCGGGAGAACATCCTCAACTACAATGAGGAGGGCGGAGGAGAGCAGGACCAGGTACAAGCACCAGTAAATGTCAGCTCCTTCAGTCACCACACTGATGCTCTGAATACCTTTTCAGACTTTGTCACTAATTTAAGAGCATGATCGCTGAAATATGGATCTGTCATTTTAACATTACACCACTAGATGGAAGCATTGCATTCATGTATTTTATTATCAAGTTAACGTTAAAATTAAAATGTAGGGTAACCAATAACTGGAACTGAATCAGGAGGTTGTACTTTTTATATGAAACTTATATTGCAGTTAATATTTCAAACATTTTTTCAAAAAAGGCTGTAGATGTTACAGAATATGCAGTGCTCACTGTAGAATGACATCTTTGTTTTCCTTTCTAAATGTTGTGTACATAACACCAGTATTTTCAGTCTAAACTGTTATTTTCCCTCCAGAATGCCTATGACATCACAGAGCTGAAACGCCCCCTGTGCTCCAGCCTATCACAGTCCTCCTCCTGTACTACAGCACCTCTTATCAAGTCTCCTCAGGGCTCCCAGGAAGAGGTGCACCCAGGAGGGGCTATGGTTGCCACAGTAGCCTGCCCCCACTCAGCTGGCTGTGGTGGCCACTGCCCCATGGACTTCCAAGGCTACGTCGCTCGCATTGTGTGGGAAGCAGACAATGATGACCAGACTTTGGCCCCAGACACATACCGTGTGTTTTGTGTGGAGGGAGGAGACTCGCCTGCTGGCAGCCTCAGTTCATTGGGCTCAGCCATAACTGATGACACTTTCAGCTATGACTGCTTGCGCCATTGGGGCCCTAAGTTTGAGGCCCTAAATGAGCTATACCACAGGCCTGAATTTGTATTAACATACAAGGATGCCATGGAGAACCAGAATCAGAACCAGGACCCTCACTGATGACTGAATCAACCAGATTATACAAGATTCTTATTATCTTTTTTAATTTAAGCCCAAGTGTTTGTAAAGTGTCAGAGACAAAGGACAACAATCTTTCCTCCTCAGTCACTTTTAGTTTCTTGGGGTAGGATGAAATTGCAGAAGCTTTGTCTGTGCAGGGAGTCTGTAGGCACGGAGTTCTTAAAGGATCGGGAAGAGTCTAATTTATTATGTTTTTCTCTGAGAAACATTAAACATGCTGCATTTACCAAGGAATTCAGACATTAAGAGAAACAGTAACATTTCAGCAGTCCTCAATTCCTCTTTAATTTTTTATTTCTGAAAGATTTTCAATAGCTAATGCAGTGAGGGATATTTTTTAGCAAAAAAAAAAAAATAACCAGCCACACTTCAGGAAGATAAAGGGTTTTAATGTCACTTGTAGTGTGAGAATACACCAGACCCATATATTGTCTCTAGACCCTCAGTTTTAGGTGTCATCAGTAAGCCTGATACAAAGTTTTTCCCCCTCACTAGCACACCATTTGAATTTTTAAATCTGGTTCTTTTTGTACTAGTAATGAACACTCATTTAGGTGTGTCACTGCTGGATCGATTTGCCAAAAAAAATCAGACTTTGAATTGCTGATAACCAGAAAATGCTTCATTATGGGCATTTAAAAATAGGATTGGCTCAGCATTGCAAGTATTAAGTATACATTGTGACCTTTGATAGTTTGTGAATTATTTTTATACTCCAAAATGTTCCTCCCTGGGTGTACACTGTGTTGATGTTTGTTCAATTTTTTTCTAACTGTTGAGATGGGAAATAACTGTTGAAAATGCCAGGCTTTACTTTTGGACCAAGACATCTGGGACAGTTTCTCTTCCAGATATCATGAGGAAATCAGATAAATGTACATTAGATGAGGATCAAGAAAATAAGAATGGAATCAAAAGACAAGAAATGAAACAAGTCAGATTGCCAAACCAGAGCCACTCAGTGTTTCCTAGAGCAAAAGCGAAAAACACAATCAAGAATATATTTCCTGACAACTGTTTTAAACTCTCCTAATGTCAAAATATATTTTTTGTGTATATTTGAAATTTCATAACTATCTTGCCAGAGTGGGGTCAGTATATATTTTTATTAAAAAAATAAATAAAACACACAAACAAAAACACAAAGCAACAGTAGGTTTTTCTGGGGACAAAAAATGTTTTGGTGTTGAGTGTTGACCTTTACCTAGGACAGCAGAGGAGCAGTGGTTTGTAAAGGTGTACAGTACGTGTTGTTTTTTTCCCTTCATGTCACTGTTTTGCAAATAAGCAGTAATTAACAGACTAATCATGATAGAGATGGCTGACCTGCATCAGAAAGCAACACTTGGGAGAAGACAGTTGCAAATAATGTAACTTGTGCTTCTGATCTCATCCATGCTGTTTCCAATAAAAAGCCCCCTATTTTGAAATTGTGTTATCATTCTCTGTGCTCTAAAGCTACATCATAGTGTCTGATGTGACTGAAGGTAATACTGAGGAGAGGTTACAGTGATATAGTCCAGTAAAACACTGGGTTGTGCACTAGAGTGCTGAAAGACACTGATGGTTTTAAAGTTGCCTTTAAGCTGATTTTAGACTGACGTGTAGAAGGTCAGGTGATGGAAGATCATAGAAGAAGACTTTAAACATGGCAACAAAGGCCCTAGTTGTATAGCTAAGCAATTTTTTAAACATATTACAATTACTAGAACTTTTGTCCTTACACAGTGTGTACATCATGCTATCTGCTGTTCTCGTAACACCATGCGTATGGTCTTCCTATAGGTACTAGTACGTTGTTCCAGAGTGTGATTCATCTATCCAGTTATGGGTTACACAAAAAAAAGCATGTACAAATACCCAGAGTGCAATGTGAAAACTGACTGTGACTTCAGGTTTGAATGTAGCAAGTAGAGAGTACAGGGGTAACAGAAGTCCAGTGCATCCTGCTGCTGAAGACGACATGGGTTTGTAATGTTACTAACACACATGCTCTGTACAAGCTGTGTAATGGCCCAGTGACCTTGTGATAACCCTAAAGATCAGCCACCTCTCCAAAACAACATCATTCCTGTACTACATATACATACTCTTGTTTTATAGCAACATAACATCAGATATTTCTTTTATAAAGTATTAACAAAATGACTTCCTGAAATTATCTGATGGCAATTTATGGGTTTTACTTAGAGAGAACCTTCAAGATTTGTAACAAGTAATTTTGAGTCTATTGATGAAAGGATAGTTTTAAAAGGGACGGAATCATTTCTTGTGTAAACCAATCATCTAAAAAAGCACAAGCCGTTGTGGGTTAAGAATTAAAGCATTTTGGTTCACATCCAGGAAAAATGTTTCTATTGTACCTCTGAATATAGTCAAAGAAAACCACAGAGTAGAAGGCTGTTGATATTGTTAAAGGAAAATACAAAGGTGTCTATGCATAATCAGTGGTATCAGTGGCAGTGTGAAACATCAGATGAGCAGTATGTTCTCAGACATTCGTTGCCATGCAGAATTCTTCAAAGAGACACCATGAATTCATTCAATCCGAGTAGATCACTGTGCTAGAGCGACCAACCCCAGAGTAGCTTTGTGGATGTGGCCTTCACCCAAGAGGTCCTGTCAGCCCACTGAGAGATGTACAGCTAGACATGGCACACTAATATGCATATTAATGCACAGAGTCAGGCAGGTCTTACTCTGAGTTGTTTATCATGTGTAATATTAGCTTTCTTGTTAGGGTTGGATGATCAGCCATCCTTGGACCCCCAGATTTTTTTTCTCCAAACCAGGAAGTTACTGGTTCCTCTTCTTTATGAACTGAATTGAACTGAATTTCAACCAGTGTCAGCTCTACACAGCTTTAGGAGCACACTTTAATTTGAAAGTCTCCATAGCCTCTAACAGTCACCATTTCTCAACAAGTCGATAAAGGTTACCAAAGTTTGCAACGTCAATTATGTATTCATAATTATGAGTTGTCACATCTTACAAAAGGACACGCTACCATCTAGTGACTAAATACCACAGTTCTGTCCAGGAATTTTAACATAGTTAACGCTGACAGAAGTTAATTGTAACGCTTCCCCAGAACAGAGGCAAGGGTAGAGTCTATTGTGCAAAGGGTACTTTTAATACAAGGAACAAGAGCAAGATATAC
>JABJVR010007804.1:0-11191 GCA_025773905.1 Chitala chitala | reverse complement strand
TGCACAAAGCAAGGTCCATAAAGACATGGATGAGTGAGTTTGGGGTGGAGGAACTTGACCGGCCTGCACAGAGTCCTAACCTCAACCCAACAGAACATCTTTGGGATGAATTAGAGCAGAGACTGCGAGCAAGGCCTTATCATCCAACATCAGTGCCTGACCTCACAAATGCACTTCTGGAAGAATAGTCAAACATTCCCATAGACACATTCCTAAACCTTGTGGACAGTCTTCCCAGAAGAGCTGAAGTTGTTATAGCTGCAAAGGGTGGGCCAACTCAATATGGAACCTTACGGACTAAGACCGGGATACCATTAAAGTTCATGTGCATGTAAAGGCAGGCATCCCAATACTTTTGGCAATATAGTCTATGTAAACGTAAAAATCCCACACTACTGTAGCTTGCGGACTGAATAGCTGATGCCATCTTAATATTCATTATCCAAGTGCCTATTCTTTTCAGGATGATGGGTGGCATGGAGCCTATCTCAGGCAACCTAGGGTATAGGGCAGGGTACACCCTGGACAGGGCACCAAACCAACCCTCGCCAGTCTATCTGACTTGCATGCTTTTGGACTGTGAGAGGACAACAAAAAAAAACCCAGAAGAAAACGACACATGCACAGGGAAAACATGTGTGCATGCACACGCAACTACATGCACAGTGCTGACATTCTGCCCACAAACTTAATAACTGAATAATTATTATATTATTAATAATAATAATAATAACAACACTACTAAATGGTAAATAGTACAGGGAGCTTTTCTTCCAAATTTTAATGCTGAGCAAATCCAGCCATACACACAGAAATCTCTGTACTAGGCATAAACACAGACTGTCAGAAAGTGAACTGCTGATGAATGTCTTCAGGGTTTTCACATCCAGCCTATTGGCTTGTGCATCTCCTCCCCCACCCTGTGACAAAAATAAAGCCAGCAATGTTCAAATTGCTGTCACCACAACGATGGGTTATATCTTATCTGTCAGTTAAGATGAGTACCTCAGTGTTCATCCTCTCAATTAGCTTCAATGCAGCATGCTAAGTACGGGAGGGCAGTCCAACAGACGCTCAAAATACCTCACTGTTTGTTCATGTCATATTTGAAGAGAGCTTAACAAACAATATGTAAATGAATAAATCTTGACTTCCTGGGCGCAAACTACTCCTCATCTGCAAATGGTTAAATACGCATGCAGAGACAAACTGGTCTCAGTATTACTCTCCATCTCTTTAACCACATCATTAGTATGTTGATCTAAAATATTTGCATTTAGAACTATGTGTCAATAATTAATCAATACTGCACAGCAGTCTCTGTTTCAAGGCTCTGGCTACTAAATAGATAACTTACATGGGTGGCTTTCAACTGGATGGACTACATTGTCATATAAAGCAAACTGGTACATTTTCAGACATGGGCTAACAGAGTTTGTAATACTTCCCGAATGTTTATGACCTCTGGATTTGATGCTTGGATGCTGGTATATACAATGTAAAACTGTAGTAAGGGTCGATTCAGCATGTCTTTTGTTTACTATTTTATTTCTGAAACGAAATGTACAGTCCGGTCTCTTTAACCTCTTTTTAGATTCCTTGAATATTCGATAGTAACATGTTTTCCGAACAGCTTTTTCCACTTCAATTTTATTCCCTTTGAAGACATTACCTGAACCTCTTGATCTGAATCGACCTCAGCATAAAAAAATGTAATCAAGCTGCACTTACCTGCGTGTGTCTACCCGTGTCATGGGGACATTAATGGCGCATTTACTGTTTGAACTGGATGTAAACATACAGTATTAAATTATGATAGCAAAGCCGGTACTGAGAACAGGAAGATATGTGTTCAGGTAAACAGGTCTCGCAAAATAAATAACGATTCGCGCACATTATTAGAAAGGAATTTAATTTACTTAGATATTATTCACAGTTCGTACGTTTCACGTTAAAATATTCTGCACTTGTGGTTTCGAGTGCAATTATTCGTTCACTGTCATTAACTGGTTTTCGTGAAATATTTCGGGGTGAAGATGTTTCATAAAACGCTCGATCGGTTCACGGACAACCTGTTGTTGACATTTGGGAACATATTCCAATCACAGTGCATGTGACGCTCCTACATGTATGAGCTGTAGGGAAACACGGGTGTCCCTTCCCATCGGATATCCCACATGCCTTCCAGGTAGCCAATGCGTTCCGCTTCATGTACTAAGACAAGTGCTAGTATGCACTCCCTTAGACGTTCAGAGCACGACCGAACCGAAAACCCAGAAAACTCACCTTCAGCGCCCGATGATGCTCGTAAGCAAGACCCAGGCTTGACGGGTGAAGTAGGCCGTGCTCCCTAAAATGTAGTCACAGTGCCTACGCCATAAAGGCTGGCGCTTGTGTTGCACATCAGAAGTCCCCTTTCGGCTCCGATGGCGCGTGCTCTCTTGCTGCTCGTGCCTGGTACCTGTGTCCGCACCGCCGCACGCGCTCCATGCAAAGGGAAGAGCTGTCCAAGCACACCAGCATCAACCCATTGGCGCAGGTGAAGGTGCAAGATGCTGGAGACACTAAGAAGAAGAATGCTCAGCTCATTTGAAATGCGTCCATGTGCTGCCTTCCGTTTATATCCGTTGTTTATAAACAGTGATCTGGTTACCTCGGTGTTGCACCATATGTCAAAAATTTGTCTTCAGCAATTTTTAATATGGTGCATAGCTTTAAATGCAAAGTACATTAACGACTAAATACAATTTAACTGTGGTAAAATTTTGAAAAATAAATAAACGTTTTAGGCACGAGCAAATTGCTGTTTATTGAAACGTTTTTACAAAAAAAAAATTGTTACTAAATTCCAAAAGATGCTTTTATATTGAAAACCAAAAATGTCTATATGTTCCAATGTAACTACTGCGTGGATTAAACCGATGCATTGAGGGTTTACATCCGTAGTTGGTATGAAATTATATATTAATAATAAATAAATAACCCACAGTGACTGTGCATCGAGGAACAGACAAATACATGCCAACCAAATGCGGATGTCATTAAATAAATAAGTCAATATAAATATACATTTCGTTGTTTATTTGTTAATTCCGACTATAAGTAACAAAGTGCAGAAATTATAATCGTAAAAAGAAATGACTTACAATGTCATTGTCACTTATAACCTTTGTCGTCCCCTAGAGATTTCATTTATTTATTTTTAGTTAGCGCTTTTGTTCAGTGTCAGCAATGTGGGCCGTTTCGGCCGATTTCTCCCGTGCAGTGATATACGGGCTGTATTCCTACTGTTTACGACTTTTCACCTGAGAACTTTTCATAATGTGTGGTTACTCTCATGGCCCAACTCTGAAAAATCCAAAATGTTACCGATCACCGTTGCCACAGAGGGCAAACGCGCATCATTTTATGTGATTGCATGTGTGACCATGGAGGTTTCGTACACTGCAATTCTCATATCTGTCAAAACGATACTCCTATCTTATTTCTGCTACTGCATTTATTCTCACGCAGAACTTCAAAAATAACAGAACTATAGTATTGCAATTTACACAATTAAATTATTTAAAATTATCCCAAGCTTCAATTCCAGAAAAAAGTTAAATTCCGAATAGCACTAAAATAAATGTAAATAGTAAATTGTGTGAATGGTGTCTGATATTTTAACAAAAGAACAACAGTTAAAATTTGTCCAATGATTACAAGCAGAAACATTCCAGAGGTCTTTTCTATTTTCCTTTAAATTAGATAATGTAAAATTGACTGAACTGCTAATTCCAGCTCAGCAGCGTTCGTTTATACTGTACTCGCATCACATACATACTATAGCAAGGTGTAAAACAGCGCTGTCTACGTTTACAGCCGACAACACTTACAAATGATTGAAACTATACTAAGGAAAAAAAAAAACAATTACATACTATAACAAAAACTTGCTGTATGCAAATCATTAGGTATATAAAACACACAGGACGTAGACAAAATTGATACAAGAACAGACCAGTTTCCAAATAATGTCATTATTAAAAGTGAATTATAACTATTTCCTTCATTACTAAGCATTAGATACACTTTAAACTGATATTGTTTGTACCATTTGTTATTAAAGAAAAAACTGGACTCCAGTGAAATAAGTTTCAAAGTGATGTAATTTTAATGCTACATGCCACTAATGATTATCTGTTCACTGAAAACTAATAAGCAAAGACACTTTTTTTTCAAATGTATTTTAATGGATATGTTTAAATTTGAAAGTTATATGATTTTTTTTTGAAGTACAAAAATATTGAGGCAAAAGAAGTAAAACGTTCCTTCCGTTGCCCTCTTAAAATGTGTTTGTGTGTGTGTGCGTGTGTGTGCAGGTGTGTGCATGTGTGTGTGTGCGTGTGTGTGTACGTGAGATTCACACAACCTTCATTTGGCTACCCTGCATGTTCTTTACACACATCGTGTATGTTTCCCCCCTCTATTTCCTGGCATTGCCGAACTGCACAGCCATCGCACCGCTGACACAGCTGAAGGTAGTGGGCTTGACCTCCCAGTACATCACAGGGTTGCTGAAGAGGCTGATACTGCTGTAGGAGGCCTGTCTCGACCCAGCATGGTCCAGACAGAAGGCATTCACCCCAACTTCACTGATGTTGTTGCTATGCAGGAGCACCACCTGAAGAGGAGACCAGGGAGGTCAGCTAGAGTTCCATCCAATGGAGTAGGAGTGAGGGCACTTTGCAGCTCACCTGCAGGTCTGTCATGTAGGGCAGGCCTGTGGGAACCTGGTTCAGCCGATTGTTGCTCAGGTCCAACTCTCTGAGGTTGTACAGAAATGCCAGGCTGCCATGCTCAATGCTATTAATCCGATTATGGCCCAGCCCCAGTCTGTAGAGCACACAGCACTGGAATCTAATTAACTGCCATACATTCAATCAGTAATCATGCACTTTATGTTGTATATAGTTCTGTAAAGCAGTTTAATTTTTTGTCATTTAGTCCGTCAAAAGCTAATAGTTTTAGTTAAATCTAGGAATTAACATAAAAAACTGACAATTCTAAATCAATTACTGATATGTAATCTAATCTGGCACCACTAGATTGCAGTGTTTTCAAAGCAATCTTTATTAAGACCATAATACACTCCACCAATGCATACAGCCTGGTGTGAGGAAATCATTAAGTTAAAACACTATATATACTGTTGTAATTTAGCTAAAGAAATACATTAAGTTAGCAGAATCGCTGGCTTTACAGTACAGACGTACCTAATCAGGCTGCTATACCGACTCAGGTCATACAACTCGATGGCCTTGATTTGGTTGTTTTCCAAGTGAAGTTCTTGTAGAGTGTCAGGGAGGTCTGAAAAAATAGTAAGTTCATTTGAATAAAAAGAAGGAAAAAGTTAAAACAGTCATGCTTAAAATAAAGTTTGGTAAAAGGCTACAAAACACAGACTGTTTTCAAAGCTTGAGGTGAATCAAAAACATATTTGCCACTGTAAAAAAGGACAGTCTAAAAATGGACTTTCAGCACTTGCATTCATTTATCCATTCATTCTCACTGTCCCTTCATTACAACTAGATAAGTGTTTTTAATCACTATACACAGCTGGATACATCTGGGCTGAATCAAAAATACATTTGCCATTGTAAAGGAGGATAGGCTGGGAACTTTAATTACTTGCATTCATTCATTCACACATTCATACTGTATTACTTATTATTTTAACCATATTCCACAGCTGGGTATTCACACAAGTAGTAGGTAGAAGTATGAGCAGAACCTTTTGGCACTGCAGTAAGCTTGGCATCAGAGATGCGAAGATAATTGAGCGAGAGTCCATAAAATGCTCCATGTTCAATCCCATTGTTCTGAATGGGATTCCTTCCCATTTCTAAAAGACACACAGAGGCACGTCTGTAGAACATCTGAGGGATAATGTCACAGCTTTACACTTGTGTTTCTCTCCTCTGCTTTAATGCACATTTTGTTGCCTCTAACTGTTCATGCACATCACTTGCTTAAAGGTTGTGTACCTTGTCTCAAAAGCTGTAAAAATTAAGTGGCTATAAACACACTTTGCTGCAAAACTAAAATCATAAAACGTAATAAAACACAGAGCTTCATCACACTGGAAAGAGCCATTGCATTACTATCACAGCAGTACTAAGAGAAGTTCTTATGCTGTTTCTTTGCACTGTAAGGAGGTTTCAGACCTATGGAATTCATTGCATGAAGTCCAGCAAAAGCCCCCTGAGGCACTCTCTTGATGTGGTTGTCATGGATACGCAATTCAACCAGGCTGGCGGGCAAGTTCTTGGGGACAGACGTCAGTAGGTTGTGGGAGATATAGAGCTTCCTCAGGTTTTTTAAGGGCTGGAGAGCCCGTGGGTGGACCAAGTAGATCTGGTTGTTCACCAGCACCAGGGTCTGCAGGAGGAGCAGACACAGGCAGAGAGACAAGGTGCCAAGAGGAGGCAACTTAATAATGGGAGTGGTGAGAAGGGCAGAAGAGACGGGACTCCGACATTCATAAACTGAAGTATCTGTCTTGTGATTTTGTGAGTCTTTTATGTTACAAAGTGCTGTTAACATACAAACAACATGTCACTGCCTAGTTTAAAAGAAAAGCAGACACAAGGCAGAGAGACTAGAGACTGAGAAAGTCCAACTGGAATGGAAGGAATCTGTTTATGACAATCACTTGGCACTGGGTGCCCCTGCCATTTTCTCTGCCTTCTCAGTTTTCACATTGTTTGACAGCCCTCCCGTCTTAGCATAGGAGGACTGGTAATGTGGATATTCAATCAAATGCCAGAACAGTCGTCCAATCTAGAGTGTTCACGACCATCAGACATACTAACCATAAAATACACAAGAGGTTTAAAACACACGTGCTGCTATTTTCAACATAAATGGTTTTGATTTGCAGAGCCCCTTCCACCCCCAGACAACAAAATTCAGAAGACATTTCATTTGTAAATGGCTTGTCCAGCACCCCCCTTCCCCCCTGGGACTGGGACTTGAAAACTCCAGGGCTGTTTTCAAGTCAGAGTCCATCCCTGGCTCTTAGCCTGCATGCCACTGACTGTGCTTCCTTACGTCTAGGTTGCTAAGCCCCTTAAAGTCAGTTTCCATGATGCCTGAGATCATGTTGTTCTGCAGGTCCAGGAGTTTTGTGTCATGGGGAATGTCTCGAGGCACATAATGCAGGTCTGCAGACAAACACAGAAAGAAAAACCACACACCACAATAAACAGACCTTCATTAAGTTTACCGCAAAGGGAAATTTAAAAATTTTGTTTTTATAGATATATAAGTCAAGAAATGTAGGCCTTAAAAATGAGCTATAAAAACAGTGTTGACTTATCAACACTGTTTTTATAGATATTTTTATTGTTTTTATGGATATTTTTGTCAATATCCTGTAACACAGAGTATCGTAAAGCATTTGCTCTATATGAATGTGATTAATGACAACTTGGACCAAAATAACTTCTGTGCTGTACATGTATGTGCAAAAACTACTGACTGTTAATGATTAATGACACGAGTTTGTTTTAAAAAAATGCTAACTTAATGTAAAAAAACAAGAACGTATTTCTGATATTTTTGTAGTTATATACTAATAACTATCTCCTGCAGATTGTTGTTTCACGTTGTTAATCTAGTTCAATATTAAGTGTAACATTACCCTCACTGTGATGTAGTAAAACAATAATAATCCATAATTGCAGCAGAATCATAAATAATCAGATCAGCTCAAGTCATTATATGCAGTAATTGATATCTACGCTTATGGTTAAATATTGAAATAAAACTTTTTAGGCATTTGAAGAAGACTAGTAAAATTTAGTTAGCCTAATATTGAAAGTTTCTTTACACTGCTAATTATTTATTATTATTTTATTATTATAATGTTATTATTATACACTTTCTTAGTCTTTATGCCACTTTAATATTCCCAGGCAATTCGTTAAATATTGCTTGAGTATTAGCATTCATGCACAAGAAGTTCTACATTAAGTGTGATTGGTTACCATATTTTCTTGGCCCCAATTAATTTTTGCCAAGGCTTATACACAAGTCATAGCAAATACTGTATATCTAGTTTAGCCAAAAGTATTGTGCTCCACCTATCAATTGGATTAACTTGTACAAGAGTGCATATGATAATCGGTCCATTAGATCAATTTATACACAAGTATATGTAGAAATTAGAGAATAAACTGGCTGCCTTACTTTATACAGAATGTATCATCATCACCCAATCTGGCATTTAGACAACATTTCTAATTAACGTAAGAAACATTTCAAATTACTGTAAAAAGGAAAAAAAGTTAATGTCCAACATGTTAATCTTTTAAGTAATATGAGTGGTGAGGACCCATTAAAAATAAAAAATTAAATGTATGGTTTTTTGGCACCCCAACATACTCCAACACAAAGATGTATTTCAGGACAGCTGCTTACTCAACATTGTTATACTTTCTTAACATACATTATTGAAATACATCATAATTTGGAATCATTTCATAACCTCTAGTGTACATTATCAGTTACTGAGTAAAAAAATTAGACAAATTATTTCAGATGTGATTCTTAAATACCATCATGTATTTTTACAGGTGTTATTTTATCAGTGCTGGTAACATTCCACTAACAATTTTCTTTCTCAGACATTACATGAGCTACCAAGTATTACAGCACCATTATTTCATTAATTTTTGTTGTTTGTCAGTAATTTCCTCACATTCTACATTGTTACTGCATACTTCATATTCTGTACAAGGATGTTTCTACAAAATTCTGTGTGCCTCTGTTTAACAAAGGAATATGATGTCTTTGACCCCTAAAAGTTGTAAGTGTAGCTATTCTGTCAAACACAAGCAGGACTGTACATCGGCATGGGGAAAGCAAATGCTAAAACACTGAAGTGCAAAATTTGTTTGTTTATATTTTGCAAGTGAAGCCTTAAAGGACACTATAATTGCTAGATTCTTTACTGGGTTTTTGTTTGAGGCTGGATGTGAGACATCTTTTGAAGTTGAAGTTGGGAAGAAATTAAAACCACTATGTCAGCTGAGAGTCCACAAAGCATTTAGGCATATGTGGGATGGGTTGGGATGGCGTGGAATGGGGTGGCAGGATCATTTAACTGCATATCCTACATAATCTGCAACATAATCTGATGGTTTACATGTTTACAAAAAAACAAGTCAAATATAAAATTAATTATGTCTTTCTCTCTATATATATTTATGATTTAAATTTAGGTAAATGCAGACAACAACAGACTGTGTAACTGAAGGTTGCACAGTCTGGAGAAAAAAAAATCTCATGGACTCCAAAATCGACCCCCATAGGCATGCTAATATTATAAAATACAGAATCAGTTTAAAGGTGATCTAACTTTGAAAACTAATGTGACATCTTTGCCAGGACTCTGAGTGCATCTCTGTAGGTTTGTCAGAACCTATGGATGAAGGCCATACCTAAAAGGTTACACAAATCATTTGTCCTTTGAGACCACATAGTTCAACTGCATATTATCTTAACTGAAGAAACTGGGAGCTGGATCACCTACACAGCCCAAACCACCAGGACAGAGATGTGGATTTGCCCAATACTAGTGCTTACTCTGCACATCGTTATGTGGAACCGCTTTTCATGCTGTTAAATTATACTGCAGAGAACCTACCTCTCAACGTCCCTATCCTGTTATTCATCTTTCATTGCTCCATGTCACATACAGTACACCTTTATCTTTTCATTGCACACTGAATTCCACCAACACCTCCCACAATACTCACTCATGTCAGAGCACTGCAACACCTTGTTCATACAGTTGCATCCTACAGGACAGGTGATTTGTTCGGGATAGTGAATAGGTGGATAAGCCGAACCATACTCAACATCTCTCATCATTGGCACCTCTTCAACTTCATTTATCCCAAAGTCCAGGAAGCCCTCTTGCTCAAAGGGCAGGGCAAATGCAGAAAAGTGCAGGCGGCCAATGCACAGCATCAGGAGAAGTGCATTGTGGGAAGGCATGGTTGCAGGGATGAGCACTCTGACCTGTAAGATTAAAAATGAATTAGTACATATATGCCAATAAAAGTACAAGTATTAATCCCTCCTGAATATAAGGTCAGCACCCCTTGGAAACCCCTGGCCACCCCATTCTTGTTTTTGTTTATATGTTATTATTATTATTATTATTTTACTTATAATTTCTTTTGCCAAGATGTTGCCACCCCTGGGTAATGCAACTATTAAAAGCTGTTCAGTAGGTAACACGTTTGTTATGGCATCAGGTCACACCAGTCGTAGCACGCCACTGTGTCACCCCATAAAAATCAGCGGTTACCCCTTGGCTACCCCACTGAAAATTTTCTGCTGGTGCCCCAGTCTGAATATCAAGCGAGTGAACGGTTTGGCCCACGTGACCAAAATAAAAGGTTTTCTAGGCCAGCTGTATACTAAACAACCATATATCAACCTAAACACATCCTGTCAGGGCGTGCACTAGAGCATGAATATCCAGTTTCCCTTATTCATCATTGTCACCATAGTCATCTGGTTAACCATAAATTTAGCCTTGCATTTTCACATATTTATGTCATGTTTTTTATCTAAACCTGCTGATGTGTCAGGACCTAAACCGCTTAATAGGTGTGCCTGTACTACATCCTCAAGAGCTTAACATGCAACAAAAACCTGTTACCAGAAAACAGGACACATGGTGTACCGATAAAAAAATCAATAAAAGAAAAATCTGATGTCTAGGCACAGTCGGGAAAAGGTCCAAATTCTACCTGGTTCTTTTTAATCATTTCAGACATTGATTTTGGATGTAGATATAAGCAAGATTCTCAGAGGTTATTTGCACGCAAAGTCAGAGTTCCCCAGTTACAGCTCACTCCTAAATCTTAAACAGGTAACACAGGGGACACAGCAATTACATCTGAAATCACCAGTCAACACTGTCAAAAACCTGCACTAAAACCTCACCTTGGACACAAGCAGGTTACCAGTCGTTCTAGTCCTGACCTAAAAACAGAGTTAGAGGAATATAGAAAAATGTGTGATGTGCACTGATCCCCACACTTAGCAGTCTCCCCCCCCTCTCTCTCTCTCTCTCTCTCTCTCTCTCTCTCTCTCTCTCTCTCTCTCTCTCTCTCTCTCTCTCTCTCTCTCT
>JABJVR010007803.1:0-11193 GCA_025773905.1 Chitala chitala | reverse complement strand
TGCAGCTACCCTTCTATCGCAGATCACTCCTGACACTCTTCTCCACCCACTCCATCCTGCCTGTACTCTCTTCTTCATTTCTCTACTACACTCCCCATTACTCTGAATGGTTGGTTTAACTATTTAAACTCATTCACCTTCACTACCTCCGTTCCTTACTGTAGTGTTTTAAGAGGCACAAATGAATGAAACTGTTGATTTTAATGTGTATTAAACACATTGACAGTTGTCCACCATGGCTAACATTTGAACGTATGACTTTGTGTGTTCTACCCCCAGACACGGCAGTTGCTCTCTGTGACCTTAGTTTCCCTGACGTCATCGTACCCGGAGGTGATCTCTCTGCCGATGCTTTATTTAAAAATTTTTATATTTTGTTATTTTGCAGTTTGTAGCCTGCAGCAGACTGCTGTTTATAGGTGTTATTCAGGCTGCACAGTTTTACTGTCTGATTCTGCCTGAAATGGGATAGTGGTCTGCTTGCCTTTTCCCTTCACACACACACACACACCCTTCACACACACACACCCTTCACACACACACACCCTTCACACACACACCCTTCACACACACACAGTAACTGAAAGGAAATTGTCCTTTATTTCATTTCCTATCCCCATAACCTTTTCTTGCAAGACTGAACTTTCCTTAACAATGCAGTTGTCTAATTCCAGGCTAGTAGATTTATACTGGGAACTGCTGTTGTACCATTAATAACAGTTACATGTGTTGTACCTTTGAGTACAGTGTTGTAGCAGGCTCAGCACTCTAAGTGGTGGTTGTGAACCACATTTTTTCCTGCGTTTAACATATTTACCTTCTCACTGTCCCTTGTCACACACACACACACTCCTGCACTCCTTTGGGCTATTCTGTGTGCACACACACCTTCACCTGTTTGAAAATAAAGCAAAAGTGTGTGTATATGTGTATGTGGGGGTGGGGGGGGGTTCTAGGGTCAAAGATCAAATTAGTTGCCTGTCCTGTGAGGTTTTAAAACATACGCACACACACACAGACTCGCGCAGCTGTGTGGTGCTTTACTGGCAGCTGTTGTCTCTTCCCATTATGCTGGCTTGCCCTCTGGGACAGCTGCAATCCTCACACAACCTAGCGGTCTTTTTGGTGTTATTTTTATGGCGACTGCTCAGGCCCCAAGATGCGACCACCTCACTGAGATGGAAACCGAAGATGAAGGTTCCTTCAGGACATCCATTCACCGCCTCGCGTTCCACGTCCATCTGTTGGAGGGTTCCGAGCTCCCCCTGGCTAGGTCATTCTCTGCACAGGCACGGATGTGTCCACCTCATGCGCTGAGGAAATCGTTTGCTTGCTTGTCTGTTAATTAATGAATGAATAATTTAATTTCTTTGGCTATAAATCCCTGGCCAAGCTGTCTTGCAAGCACTTCAGCTGTGACAGACCCGCGTTTGCTCCTTGGAGGACTTTCTGCCATCTGCTGGCCAGACGTGGGAAGCGCAATATTTCATAGCCTAGCGTTGTGAACAGTACATGTACTGCAGTTTACGAGTAAGGGCCGTGCATGGCTCATTAATCCCAAATTTTGGGGACAAAAAGGATTTTCAACTAAATAATGTGATGAAAATGTTAGACAGCCTGATTGTTTTTTCAAAGGGACAACAGCAACTCCCTCCCACAAACATTGCTCTGTTGCACTCTAAAAATTCCCCTAATTTAAATTAGTGCCCATTCATGAAACAAACGATAGTCAAATGAACATCTGCACATTCAAGCCTCCTGCTTTCACTTCCAGCCGTAGATTCCTTTGTCTCTCAGAACATCTATTTCCTCCACAAAAAACAGTACTTGAAACTGAAGCGTGATTGTATCTAAAATTAAAGTTGCATCAAATTTTTCTTGTGACTAATGTAAAATGAAACCTTTCTGTCAGTGAAGCAAGACAAACCTCCCGTTGTTTTGTAAAGTCCTACACATTTTTACAACACAGAGCAGTTGCGTTGCATGTGGATGGTACCAAAATACTACTTACCGCTAACAACTACATTGCGCAGCTGAGAGACGTGTGCACAGAGCACGGCTGCCTCACTAAGTTTTTACTCTCCGTTGTGTTTTCTCATCCTTTATGCTGAATTTCACTGCTCCCAGTTGTTTAGACAGACGTTTGAACTTAAACCACTGCGGTTTTCTACATCAGAGCTTTACCACATCTCAGTTATTTTTTCTGATTGCAAATCGGGTATGCCAACAAAATTTATATGACGTAGGCATTGTCACCGTGTGACATACATATATTGTTTTTTTTTTTTTTGGGACAAAAGCATAGTGTGCAAAATCGGTGTAAGAATAACCGCTTTACATATGAAAAACTGGTGTTTTCCACTTGCCTTCTAGTTTTCTGGTTCACCCCCTTAGATGTGCTCAGTCCTTGTCAAAAAAAAAAACCTAAGAAACGGATCTCGCCACCACATTTATTTCAGATTCACATTTGTTCCTCATTCATATACCATCCACTGACACGCCACATGCACAGTCAAAATACACGTGACCATGGCATTGCGTTAACAGAAACCAAAGGGTGAAAGCAGTGTTATAAATTAGTAAGAGTTAAAGTGAGATGCTTGAAATGCTCTAAAACGAACATTTGGAAAGCAATTTTCTGCAATGTTAACCTAATGTTTCAGCAATGTTGAATTTCATAATGATTCTGGTTCAGTCCTTGTTGTTCAGTCGTATTAACTGTTTTTAGTGCGGATGCTGCGACAATGCACATCTTTTTCTGTTTTTCCTGCATATTGTGCAGTGACACCTACTGTTCACTATGTGAATGACAGCTTGCGGGTGGAACTGCAAGACTAGCACGTCTCCTCGAAGCAGTTCGCGCCTCTCGAGGAAGCCGGCAGCACGTAGACTGTAAAGGAGCTGGAGATTGACAGCAGACACGCTGGAGGAGGTGTGTGTTCATTTTCACACCTGCTGAGTTGGCGTGGGCACTGTGCATTGGAGGAAAAAGCTGGCTAATTTAAAATGTGACTGTGAATGTGGGGTACAGGGGGGTTAGGAATAGGTCTGGAAATAACCATATAGGCATAGACACCCATCCCCCCCCCCCACACACATACAGACAACATGTGTCGTACCTGATACACTGACACTCAGAGACACGGTACTTGCAAAGGTAAAAGACATAGATGCATACAAACACACGCGCTCACACACTTTCCTATATACAAGCACTGCTCCTCACCTGGAGACACACACATACACACTTCAGACTATAATCAATACACAGTCGTGTCTGTGTACAGTGTGTAGGAAATGTTAACAGTGCTGGTTTATGTGTAGAAAATCACACTGTCAAAACAGACACCCCACAACCTCACACCCCCACATTACTAATCTGAGCACAATGCTACAAGACATAGAAACATAGAACTAAATTACACTACACCATAATGGTACCAGACATGCAACATCAATGTAAAAGGGAATCATAGGTACCATAGAACAAAATGTTCTAATGGAACAACCATGCATAATGAGTCAGGCTCAGAGGACCATATAGCACCATGTTCCAAAATCATCTATTTAACTGGAAACTAAAGTTAATGGGGTGACATTTATCTGTAGAGCTGACTCAGAAATTCTGTGCCCTCATTACTGGTTAACAGCTTCAAGAGGGCAAATACTAGTTATTAAAACTATCTGAATCTATATTAGCAGTGTTTTATTAGCCTCAAATGATAGGACAAGGTATTGCAGTTGCTGTTGAAATAATGGCATTAAGAGAGATATCAGGAAATTTCACTGGGGCAGAGCAGGCAGCTAGTCCAGGGACAGCTGCAAACCGTAATGTTTGTGTTGAAGTGTAACTCCACCTGGGTAGGACATTTTGGAGCTAAACTACCTCACTGTTGTGTATATCCAAAGGACTGGTTGCAGAAATGTCAGCTTCTTATGGATACAAACACATGCCTACACACACACACACACACACACACACACACACACACACAGGGCAGTGTAAAACGTGCCTTTTAAAGTGTGTTTCATTGTTGCCGTTGTCATGGGCACTGTCTGAGGAAAGGTGATGTCCTGTTTGGACTTGAGTCGACTGGCAGGATTTCCATTGGTTCTCTGTCCTGGTAAGGATGCCTTACTGCTGTCACTCCAGGTTATCAAACCCATAGGACTCTGCAGTCTTAAATGTGAAAAATCAGAATAAGGGAAAATTGGTACCCTTAATATGTGCATTTGTTATATATAGGACTCAGTATCAAGCTGAGTAACTGACATTTTTCAGGCACCATGTACTAATAAATGAAAAGGTAAATAATGAAAAAATTGAATCCTTCAGCAGCAATACAGCTGTGCAGTAAACAGCTATGAGGCAAATTCATTCTTCTCCCTCAACTTCTGGGTTTTCTTGTACAGGACTTTATCAATTTGCATAAATGTAATTAATGTACAATTTGTGGGCAGGCTCTTCTGATGTCTTCATCAGGTGTCATAACTTGATACTGTAGTCGTGCGCTGCCTCAGTCTGAACGCTTGTGGACATCATAATGCAGAGATCAGCTCACTGTCATTTTAAATACTTTGGGACTGAGTCATTTAATGGCTGCTCTCTCCCCCTGTGCAGAACCACAGCATGAAAAGAGTATGTGACACATCTATAGTCAAGGGGTAATTTGTAACACCATCTCAAAGGCTGGGCAAAAGTGTTGCACTCTCTCTCTCTTTCTCTCTCTCGCTCGCTCGTCCTCTCTCCCTGTCAGCTTGTCACTGCGTCTGTTCATGTGAATGTTTTTGTAGATGGTTTTCTGCTAGTCAGCTCTTCCTTTACCTCATGTCCACTGAGCATGCTCTCAGCAGGACACTGGGACACAGTCAATGCATCGCAGGACAAATGTTTCAGACAAAAAAAAAAAAAAACTGGAACAGAATACATTAAAGGCTCCTGTACGGGCGTAGGCGAAAAGTCTCCCTCTTCCTCTCTCTCCGCTTCTCTCCTTCAGTCACAGTGCCAGCAACACTGGAGGAACATTTGTAGTGGTTGTTATGACGACGGATATAAAAAGCTGGCTAGATTGTGTGAGAATGAGGGGGAAAGTGAGGGACCCAGAGAGAAATAGTACAAAAAATAATAACTTACAATGATGAACAGGGTAAGATGAGGCAAGGAGTGAGAGAACACAAGGCAAAGAGATGGAGGAAAGGTAGAAAGAGCTAAAATGGTGGAAAATGGAAGGTGCAGAGAAATAAAGAGGCAAAAAGGAGAAAAAATGAGTGTGATACAAAGGGAAGGTTGCAAGAGTGGAAAGATGTGTGTACTAACACAAGATGTGTGTATGAAGATGATCTAGGAATCCTTAGCTGCTGTCTCCTTGGCAACCAGGGGAATTATTTCTGCAACGCAGTTTTATTTGCTGAAAATATTCTTTTTCACAATGACAGAACAGGGAACATATCAAGATACATTTTTTTAACAGTCTGTGGTGAGGGGGGTGGTGATGGCCACGGTGCAGAGTGACAAAAAGATGAGATGCGGAGGAAGAAGGCGTTATTGGTTGTAAAAGAGAGCGCTTCTGTACGTGTTTGGTAAAACTGGGTAGAAAGATCTGAGTCACTCCACAGCAAAAACATCACCCTGTTCTTGATCTTATATTGTCTCCTCAACAGCACATTTATTTATTGAGTGTTACCATATTCACTAATGACATACATGCTTATAGGTGAGCAACATCTTATTTATTACCCAGTATTCTTTTACCTACTAAAGCTGCCCAATTAAGCCAGTTAAGAGTAAATGCAGAGTCTACTGGAATCAAAGATTCAAATTCTCAAAATGTTATAAATCAAACACCCATGATGTTACAGTGCATAGCAGAGTAAGTATGTTGATCAGGAAAACACAAGTAGGCATCTTAAGTATGCTAAGTATGCTGAAATCATCTTAAAGCTTCGCCAACAGAAGAGGAAGTACAACAAAGAAAGAGATATAGGTCTCTGATTATGTAATAAAGGGTATCAAACTGTTTTCGGTGTTGTAATAGCACTGTAACGGGGAACAACCCAAGAAGGTTGTCATTCTGCTCACAAATGTAGGAAACGCACAATCATCAACAAAGCACGACCAGCTGAAAGCTTGGAAATGTCTGAAATTCTGTTTTATTCAGATGCAGGAATGTTATAGTTGAGGTAGGAATCCACAGATTGCCTGTTTTCTGTTGTCACAGAGACACAGAGACACATATGCTGTACATACCTACAGCACGTCCCTGCAAGCAGCACAAATGCCATACACAAGACACCCCAGGTGAGGGAAGGTGGCGTTTCAGGTGCAGCTAACCCCTGTAAGACTGTCAGCTCAACAGAAATATTTTACGTACCGTTCAACACATCTCAACTCATGTATCTATGGACAGGAGGAAGAAAGCAATTGGAAGCACACACACGGAAGGACTTAGACTTAGATCATTGGGCGACCCAGATCACAACACATTAACTTTCTACTTTTTGTCCATTACCGAAATCTTAAAACTGCATTTTTTGTTCAATAATGTTCCAACTTCTTTGTCACGACTGTACTCACCTATATTCAGCAGTCAAACATCTCTGTGCAGGTAAATTAAGAAAAGTTCTACATCAGCTAAACGGCTGACTAGATAAAATTGTTTTAATAGAAAGATAAGGGAGCGTTCAGTCATTTGGCAGTTTGGAGGAGTGAGAGAATGCAAGCACTGGAATACATTTCCCACGTGCATTAAAAACATTTATTATATAACCAGCACAGGAAAAGTATGGCTTGTCGTTTTGTCACCTGAACAACAACAAAAGTGCTCTTTATGGTTAAAAATACAGAAGAGAACGTTATTGGTTAAGGATGTGACCTTCCAAAGTTACCACTCCAGGAGTTAGTCAACATTATGGTGGAGAAACATGGTTAACCTTAATGATTACAGTTAAACATCCACTTGCAACACTGCCCATGAGTTCATGTTCTGTCTGTGTAACAGCAACACCAAAAAACTTGCTGTTATTGGCTGTATATTGTATTGCTTGAACAAGGAGAATCCAATGTTGTTATTAAGATACACGTGGCATAACTGTATTTTACAGTTGTCCTGTGTGGGTTTGGTCCATCCTGTTTCTGGTGATGGCCAGAATATTTGTGGAATTTATAGTCTGTGCATCCAGAATGTGGCATTTGATGCAAAAAAAAAAAAAAAAACTTTGCAAATCAGATCACTGATCAATTTAATCAGATTAATTAGATCAAATTAAAAATATCACTGATCAGCATCATTTCAAACATTATGTTTTTGTGTACATTATACTGAAATTTTCTCTTAGACCAAGAAACAGCCAGCCAGTCTTGAACCTTTCTGACACAAAGGGTCCACCACACCAAGGACGACACCTGTAAAGACATGGAAGACTGTGAAGAAAAGGTTTGAGGTGCAAGGCTGGACAAACAGACAGCAAAAAGTATAATTATGCAACCAGAAAGAGATGAAATGCTCTGCCAACAAGAATGATGTCAATAATCGTGGTGTTGCTGTTAGTTACAATTAACTCTGTACCTACATCACAACTTCTCTGCTTTACGTATGTGGTGCTCTGCAAACCTACCTCTGCTCCATTGTGCCTCACATCATGCTCCAATATAGATTCAAAAGCTTTGTCATGTTATCCTTAGAAAGTGATGAAGGTAGTTGACCTTAAACAATATTTATATATATAAATATATATATAGCTTTTAATACAACATACCAGTATATGTAACTAGTTTGAAATAAATAATTAGAAGGGCATATTGAAATGGTCCAAATTTGCCCCCACATTTTCCAGAGGAGTCCAGCTACTGAACAACGGTTCATTTATGCAACTTAAACGACACGTGTGGTATCTATTTAGTCAATGTCATTATCTCATTGGCTGATAACATAAAACGGATCCTCCGTGTAGAGGTCAACGCAGTCTACTGTAGTGCATGTTAACGCACAGCAGCACGTTTGCGTTTAGGAAACAGCAGGAGCAGTCACTGTACACACAGGCCTCGGCTAAACTCAAGCTTGCTGCTTATTCATTATTAAATTAAATCACTGGCTGATACGAATGACATAAACGCGCGTTATTTTTAACACAAGGTCCACATCTGATGTGTCCCAGATGGATTGCCGTAGTCCTACCCAATCCAGGAAGAAGGAAAAACGGGGGGGGGGGACCTCAGCTGGAGAAAATAGCGAACATGCCTTCGTGCGGATAGCGGACGTCACAGTGCATGAGGAGAGGGAGAGGGCAAGAGCCATAACAGGAGCGACCAAGGAGGACATGTCGGGGGACAGGCGCACGTCTGGGGGGGCGCCTCATCTTTTGGTTTTTAACTGGCAGATGCCTTCGCTAATTTGATATGCAAGGACAGACAGCGACATTTACGTGCGGCCACATTTAACTGTGCACGGCCGCGGCAGCGTTAATCACACCGCAGTTAAACTCCAGCAGGATCAGAGATGTTAGTCGCTGATGTTAGTTTCTGCACAGTTATAAGGCGCACTGGCGCACACACTGCGTGATCTCTTTTAACGGAGCTGCACCGCTATCTGGCGATCGGGCGCTTTAAGCATCTGAGCTCAGACGATCTAAGATGGTATACTAAAATCCGTAGCGTACAAGTTTGTGCTTTAAGCATCTAGCTGCCTTTTCACCCCGTGTGTCAAATGAAAGTGTGTTTCCCACATAGCTAGTCGTCTGCTAAAGGTGCAGAACCGAATATCTGGACTTGGTAAATAATGCGCATGACTCGTCTCTGCAGACCGGGACGTGGGAAAGACTGTTAAGTAACAGCCATCAATCCGCCGAGTGGGTTAACACAGATTAATTGGCGAGTTTAGCGAGCATTTTCGTGGTGCGGCGTGAGAAACGCGCAGCGTTTGACATGGGCGCACGATCGGAGGGATGCGCTCGCCTCGCAGCTGCAGGGTGCCGGAGCGTCGCTTCTTAATGGCACCGCTTTTACATCTTGGACTGACGTCGTTCTGCCGCCGCCGATCTGCTGAAACATAACAACACCCCGAGGAGACGTCACTGAAAATCCGCTAGGCGTTTTGTCGTCGCTTGTTTTTAAAATTTGCGTTCCCGTTTTCCCGATTTCCGCAGCCGTCTGCCCACATTGCTGGTGTATGTGTGTGTGTGTGTGATCGGCTTGAAACGTTTAGGATATTGGTATATTTTACTGATAAACCCAGAGTGCGTCTGCGTCGTTTTAATCTGTCCCTTATCCAGTCAAGTTAATAAGAAAATAATTACAAACTTCGGAGGAAAATGTCTGAAAACGCTCCCACGAGAAGTCTGGACGATATAGACCTGTCGGCTCTGAGGGTAAGAGGCTCCGATTTGTAAACAAGGGCAGGCTGTGTGTTGAGGTTAAGGTGTGTGTGTGTGTGTGTGTTTGTTTTTTTTTTTTTTTTTTCTTTTCCTCATTGATGTGAACAGTGGCGTTTGCCCTCAACTGCTATTTAAATATTTGTTACGGGCATAAAATGACTTAACACCAGGTGTGTGCAGCTGCGAGCGCGGCGCACGTGTTACCTGTCTGAGTACCTTAACACACCCCAATAAATTTGCACAGATGCCAGTATTATTTGCTGGCATATCAGAGAAGGTGATCGTGTAGTGCGGTAATTGCATGTAGATTAGAACAGATTTACAATATTTTGAAATGTTAAATGAAACCTGGTAAATAAATTAAACGCTAACAAGCCTCTTGCTTGAAGTGGCTGGGTGTACATGGTGGGTTGGACACCTCCCACAAGCGTCAGCTGTACCTCAGTTTACAGAGTCTGTGTGGGGGAGGGGTCTCCACACTAGTCAGAAAATGTTCAACCAACCAACCAAGCCAGCTGTTGGCAAAAGTCCCCCCCCCCCCACCTTTTTTCTTTCTTGGTGTTAAGGGGTACTGCTAAATGGGAAGGCAAACATAAAAAAAAAAAAAAAAAACTTTTGTTTGCACTTGTGTTTTGGTCTGTTTCATTTGGAAATTCTTCAGTTTTATGGATGCATCAAACTGAATGTGATGACTAACAGGTCTGGTGTAAATGTTAACAGATTAAATAAATAATGTGTATAAAAATGCGTGTACATTTCAAGATTTCGTAATGGACGTGCATTCAGTCCCACAGGCTTACGTTGCAGCTCTGCAAAGTATTTGCGGTGCACTTTGTGTTGGATAAATGTACCAGATGTGTTATTTCGAACTACCATCAGTGAATCGTTTACACCACAAAACGGCGTGCAACAGATGTTGGCGTGTGGTCGTGCAAACGCTTTCAAAAGTAACAGTGCTACTGGACAACAGAAGTGTGGTGCTGACCTACCATGATGTAAATATTGCCTTGTATGTAAGTGCATACTTAAGTGCAAAAACTGCTACAAGATTAGCCATTCCCACCCACAGGGTCCTAAGCAGGTCAGTGTGCCATGTTGTAAATACATGTATGTAACACCTGATGCACGGCAGGCGTGGAGCCTTAATCAGTGACACGAGGTGCACCTACACAAGGTGTGGATCTTCTCCTTTCGCCACTGTTCAGAACCTCTCCAAACAGCTGACATGTAACATGCGGACTGCATGCCAGGACCAAGTAGCCAGTGTCACATTGGCTGCTTTTTAGTGTACAGCTCTGGAGATTATTCAGATGCAGTGGGTGGCTTTAATGAGCTTGCCCCCCCTCCCCCCCCCATCAAAGGGAAGTAGCGATGACTGTTTCGTTCAGGAGGCCGCGGCGTTCTGCTGCTCGGGAGCAGCAGTGCTGGGATACTCTCACCACAGCACTCCAAGAAAAGATGTAAGCGCTCAGACTCGCGGTGTTTGGCCTCCAGCTGGGTTGGTACATGGTTTATGAGACCTGCAAAGCATTAAACTCTAATGGGAAAAACAAATGCCTAATAGTCTACTTGCAGTTAATTACCAAAGGATCAGTATCTAAATTTGTTTTGGCTGTTGAACTATTGGTCCCCCCCCCCCCTTTAAATGTGTTTAAAAAAAAAAAAAAAAAACAGCCGGTGGTTTTTGATTATGTACAAAACATTTTGGGTTTTTTTTTTGTGCGTCTTCCTTCTAGTCACATGAATCAAAAGTGTTATGGAGAAACATTTTTGCATCTGAAGAATGTGCTGTTCACAGAGGGGGGGCCAGACCTGTGACAGCTG